>JAUMHB010073369.1:1866-12941 GCA_032359685.1 Pittosporum tobira | reverse complement strand
GTAAAAACTTAATTTATCTTATTAAAAAAGTTAAAATATACTTATATTAATTTATAATAATATAATTGTTAAATTTATATTGAAAACCAAATCTAAAAATATATTTTCAGTCTCATTTTTAGTTTGACAATCAAATATCAGAAAATAAGTTATTTTTTTAGAAATTATTTTTTCAAAAAATATTTTCTAAAACACGTTTTCTTATATCAGACCGAGTCTTAATTTTGCTGGATTGTGCAGCATTCTCCGGGATTAGTGATGGGAGAATTTGCAAGTTCTCTAGATCCACATAGGGGTGTTAACTCGTTTAAAGTTCAAGTCCGACTCATTTAAGGTTTGACTAAAATTCGTTAAAAAATATAATTTAATTTAACGAGACAAATATTCGAGGTCAACTCATTTAAAACTCGGCGGCTTGATAACATTAACTATTAGGGATGAGAAGTTTAAAACCAAAGACCAGATCTTTCATATTTAAGGCCATCTGAAACCTCAAATGTCCCAATTTTCTTATATCTCTAACAAATGACCTTAAAAATAAAAATTAAGACGCATGAGGATCTCTAATACTGCAGTCAGAATCCAAAAGTTCTTATATACGATCAAATGAGAGGTACAAATTAAAATGTTATCATGGCAGTAAACTTGGTTCCGCAAATAGCGGGTTTCCATTTACAACAATCATACATTACATACTTAAAGCTAAAAAAAAAAAAAAATTATTACATACATACAAAATTATGAGCAGAAGGCCACCCAAATAACAATGCTTGCACAACTTGAGATGTCTGGAAACAATATTTTATGTAGCAAAAATGAAGATCTTCTATAAGAGTCAGTACAGCTTCTGTTGCCTAAACAGAGTTGTTATCAATATCCAAAGTGAACATCTATGTACATCAATCAACCTGCCGGAAATCATAATAATACAAATATGAGAATATAAACTCCTTTACAAAATTGGAGATACTCTTGAATTCTATCAAACTAAGCTTGTGAAATCCTAAAATCCAACTATGATATAAATTTGTTGAACTTTCAAAATTTTAAAGTTAGTACATGGTAGTAATTTATATGTAGTTTACAACATTGACTCTCACATCAATCAAAATAAGTGAAATTCACTTCAATTTTAAATTTAAATTTTAGGGTTTCACAGTTGTACTACATTAAATCCATAAGTATTTCTAATTTTGGCATGGAGGAGTATATAATAGAAGTGGAAAACATATCAAAGGTCGCTCTCATTTTCAGAGTGGCGCATCAACAGCATAATAACGCAAAAATCATTTTTCAATAGTTTATTAAGACTTTGAAGGCATGTAGATTACCGAAAAGACACGCTAGGGTTTATCCAAGCAGAGTTCCCTTTCCGGCAAGAACTAAATCAAGAATGGATTCTGTATATGTGCACAACTGAAACCTCCAAGATGCTTCACTTCACGCCTTCATGACAGCAGTGTCATATCTGGGCGACCTGGTTGAGGAGGTGTGGGTGGTTTTATCATTGGTTTTAGGGATT
This sequence comes from Pittosporum tobira, assembly GCA_032359685.1. NCBI lineage: Eukaryota > Viridiplantae > Streptophyta > Magnoliopsida > Apiales > Pittosporaceae > Pittosporum > Pittosporum tobira. The sequence continues at coordinate 11,419 of JAUMHB010073369.1, read as the reverse complement.
CCATGATGCTGGAAAATGAAGGGCGTTTCCATGGCTCGCTGCAGAAGAATCAACAGAAAAGCAAAATAGCATTTTAACAAACTCAAGACAATGAATTGGGGATCAGAAAATGAAGCAAGCGTTCATCATACTCACTTTGCCCAGCATGCCTCAATTATGGAAGCAACTTGAGGATTTAAATCACGAGGAATTTCAAGCCTCTTGCTCTTAAAACCAACAGCTGCTACTACCTACAAGACAATAATATTGAACCATACATGAGAAGACTAAGATCATATGAAAGAAAATACAAGGGAAAAAATACGAGAACATATTAAGAGAACAATATATAATCTAAACCTTTACAAACCTGTGGTGGATTTAGATTACCCCAGGGTTGTTGCAAAGTTGCAAGCTCCCACAAAATTACACCAAAGCTGTATACATCTGACTTTTCATTTGATGGTTCATCACGGAGGACTTCCGGTGCCATCCACTCGGGCTATTAAGCAAAGGAAATAGGTTGATTAATAGGGATATAGTTACTGCACCATGCAATCTATAGAGAAGACATAATTATGACGTAATTAAGTTTGGAAGGGAACACTCACGGTTCCTGCAGCGGACTTTGATGATAGAAATGTGTTTGCTTTTAAGCGGGAAAGACCAAAGTCACACACCTGCATAACAATATTAATAAATTAGGAAGAGGTGATCCACATTCACATACATAAATGTTTTGTCCATGCTACATAGTCATTCTTCTTACCTTCACCGTATATTTTTTGTCGACTAATAGATTTGGAGACTTCAGATCCCGATGAACAATTGGCGGATTGCGTCTGTGAAGATAGTTCATTCCCTTGGCCTATAACAACCACAGAAGAAAGTTATTAAAGTAAGAGATGCTAACGAGACTAGTATTACAAAAAAAACAAAAAAAACAAAAATAAATAAATAAAAGAGACAACAAATCTAGATGGATCTCAGTTATTAAAAACAAAAAATTGGATATATACCACATCAAAAGCCATACTCAGGCGACGTCTCTCATCCAACGCTTCTCTTGCACCAGATTTATGCAAAAGCCTATACAAACTACCTCTGCAGATGAAAGCCATAATCAAAAGAGTCGAACAGAAAACAATGTCAGATAGCAATTTCCATAACCATTGAAATAATATTAAAGGACTAATAATACTGAGGAGGTTATTACTGAACCTTGACAGATATTCTGTAACTATCGACAAGTTTGGAGGCTGCGTAACGGCCCCCATGAATAGAACAATATTTGGATGCCGGAGACGCCTCATTATTGTAACCTAATTGACATAAATAGTTGACATTGAAATGCATATGAATATATCTCAGTTCAGCAATATTTCTCAATTTTAAAACTAATTCATCAAGAGAGTTGATCAACATATACCTCCCTTAAGAACTCCTTAAATCTCTCCGCATGGAAGTCTTGTTCCATAAGAATTTTGACTGCAACATCCTGAAAGTTTAAGCTTTTGTAAAAAAATGTCCACAAGGAAAGACTACATTCATATTCATCTGAAGAGATTCCTCATCATAAATAAGTTTGAAACGATAGTTCAGAAGCAAATGATTGAGTACTTACGGAGCCATTCCAATCAGCACGATGGACGGTACCAAAAGAACCTGAGAATAACAAGAAAAGTTTCAAAGAATAGCTTCCTAAACATGGAAAAGACTATAATGGTTTTGTACTCTGCAAAGTCACTGAAACCTGTGGGAGTACATTACCTGCTCCAATTTTCTCCTTCAGAACAAGATCACACCAAGGAATGTCCAAATCTTCCACATCAAGAGTAAACTCCCGTCCCGGTCTAGGAACTGGGTCTTTTACCATAGGTGGCGTTGAACTTATGACTGGAATATTCGGCCTGGATGCTTTTGGCGGCAGATGTGATCGAGAAATTTCATCACTGTTGCTTGGACTAAGCCCAGAGTTGTTTCTACCCATGTAATTTTTATCAGATTCCTTAGGATACTTGAAGTCTAGTCCAGGATCTCCTTCCGTAACAGCACCTGCATTGTAATTTCATAAATCTTTAGAATCCTCAACTCGACACTAACCAGATCAGCCTGATGACCATTAAAGTAGGATTTAGTCACTGCATAAATTACACCTAAAACATCAAATGTTGATACGATTATGGAAAAATCGGATGATGATGATGAATGCACAGAAAAGCTCCAAGGGCAAAGCAAAATTTTGTTGACAAGATTTTCGGTCCAAGACTGTACTCTGATACTGATGTAGGACAAGAGCAGAATGGTTTAAAGAAGAAAAAATGGAAAGACCAGTGGCGAAAAGAGGACAAGAACAATTACCAAATGGCACAAATGACACAAAGCCTTTATGTCAATATTAATATCCAGTAATCTAAATGTCAATGAGGTTACATCATTTAATAAGGTAAAAAAAAAAAATCTTAATCCTATCCAACTAGGAAACCTTTTTTTATTTTAAAAAAAAACTAGGAAACCTAATTTAAATGCTTAAAGCAATGCTTACACTGACATATTTACTAATTGCTCTAAAAGCTTAGCTGGATTTCCGTGTGTCTAAACTAATGGGTATACCATTTCCCTAACAGCGGCCTCCGTGTGGTACTTTTCTCTTCTTCCAATAAAATCTTCCCCTCTAGCTAGAAGAATTATCCAGATATGCACCCAAATTCCTTACATGAGAGATACTATGGCTAAATAGAGGGAAGGTATAGATAATATGCTATATCAAAAATAATCAAAAATTACAACTTTTGTCATCTGAAAGGAAATAAATGGAAAGCAAGTTATAAACAAAAAAATAAAAATAAAAAATAAAAAAAAAGAGGCCCTCATGAAATGGAGAATTTGACTACAGCGGACAGAAAGAAACAATTAGCTTCCACAGCCCGTTATCATCTTTTAGTATGTTCTCAAATAGGAAAAAGTAAGAGTTAAAAGACGAATTCAAAACAATAAAACTTATCAAAAAAGTAAATAAGAATTGAAGCAATACAGATATGAAAATCACCTGCTGAAGAATCTTCAAATAACAAATCAAGTGATTGACAGTCCGAGAAATACTGTTTGGCCAGTGACCTGAAATCAATCATAGGTGCAACCTGTCTGAATCGCGGAAAGCGCAACGGTGAAGAAATTGAAATGGAAGATGGACCATTTAGCAATGAATCGGGCTCACACAAGCTTCCCGGTTTCCCAATCAAATCAACAAGAAACTCCCTGCATTCATGGTACAGACATAGTTCATTCAATTTATGTATTAAGAAGGTATGGTCCAGACGGTTGCAAATGGCCAAATTAAAAAGAGAATATATACTTTGTTCAGATAAAGTCAAACTAGTACAGGTAGGCGAAATGAATTCATTTTGATGGGAATTTGCTAGTTTCTTTTCGTAACAGACTAGCAACGCCCGAGGCAATCCTCCTCCTTTATCTTGGGTTAAAGAAAAGCTATACTAGAAAACATTGGGTTCTCCTTCAAAACTCTAAGAGGGAAAAATGACCCTTGTATAAGCCTGGTGGAGCCAGAAGAACAAAAAGCTCATCATCAACAACACTTTACAAGCCGAAAATCATTATCCCTTGAAGTTCTTTATTGTAAAACACTTAAATACAGTAATCTCATCTTTCAACATAGATATTATTACAAAATTTATGTATTTATATTAGTGATCTTATTACAAAATTCTGACCCCAACTATATATCTTTCTTCAATCCAAAGCACATAAAGCCCCGTTTCACACATCATACATTTTTCCCAAGATAATGGTGCTGATTTCTTGAAAGGGGCGGGAAAAGGAATAGGAAAGAATACAATCAAGATAGGCAAAAAACTCTTATTATTTATTTGCCTTTAAAATAAAAAAGAAATAAATAGAATAAAAACCCACTACTCTTCCCAAATCGACTGTGCCTACTACTAAATATACAAATAAATCTTCTCCTACATAACTAGGAAATTAATACTTCCCTAAACAAATATTAATAATATTAATATGACCATAAAATAAAATTTCTAGGAAAGTTTTGCTGGGTCCTTTAGATTTTCCGGCATCCAAATCGTTTTGACATTGGTTCAACCACGTTAAACGTGTTGTCCTACATCAATTTAAGTGTTGGCATGCCTGACATGCCGTGCATCCCAAATCCATGTGCACACTAAGACGATGAGGTAGGACATTGAACAACACTTCCTGTAAGCTTGTCAAAGAAAAGTGACAAAACACCGCTTATGAAGGCGGAACTTTCTGTCCGTAATTAAAAGTTATATGACACGGTTCTTCGACAATTAAACGAAAGGAGACATCTACATTATTAGGGATTGACCATTTATGGGTTTACGCATTGTTTGGATATGTTCAATATACCTTATCTAGCATTGTTTGGATATGGGATATGGCTCTCCCTTATCCTTCTTCTTTACATCATTTTTTAGCCCATGCCGAGTGAGTAGAAGGGGTCTCTAAGGTTATTGTGTTTTGTGTGCGTAACCTCAAACTCACTATGATAAATACTACCTCACTTGGGAAATATAGTCATATTTCTTCGTTGATGTTTTTCAGCCTTCTATGTATTGAAAAAAGTATTCTTGAAGAAAGTTACGTCCAAGCATGGCTTATGCAAACCTTAACATTCATGGGTATAGCTAAAAATAGGCACAATTCAATTAATGACTGCAGCATAAATGAATAAGCTATAATCTATTTATAGCTCAAAATAGGAACAATTCACAAGTTGTTCAAAAGGTGATAATTAGAGATCAAGCATTCCATTAATGACTTCTCTGTATTTCCGATTATCCCCTGAAATAATCCCCACTTAAACATGTGAAATTCCTAAATAATTTATTTGTCATATTATAATATGTTCCTTTAACAATTGATATACTTTCAGCTAAATGTGCTAGTGAACCTTTTATTTGACTAAAGGAAGTGCAGTTCAGAATGGCAATTCGTGCATATATTTCTCGTTGAATGGGGATTTAGGCTATAATCCTTCCAATGACCAAAATTAGGGTAAAAAAGGGCTGTCATGGCACTTACGAAGATTTACCTGTCAAGCCCAAAACGAACAAGACAAGAGGCGGCGTCATCTCTTTTACAATATTTGCATCCCTTAGCAATACGACAAGGTAAGTCAATTGTGTCAGCTAGCACCTGTACATATCATTTTTAAGGAATGTGATTCCATAGAATCCTTGAAGAATATAACTTAAAACTAAATTACATTTTATAAATAAATAACGAGGAGTCCAAACAAGAAATATATATTGTCTCAAAAGCAATACGTAACTTTAACAATATGATAACAGAAACATTAATTACTTAAACCACATAAACAATAGAATTATGCATCATATCAAGTTACCAAAGTTTGTCTAACCAGGTGTAAACTATAAAATTTTAATAATTCAGTTTCTATAACATACTTTGAAAAGTACTGCCCGGTGTCTGCAGAGGCCAATGGAGAGGCTGCCCATTGGAAGTACAGCAGATCCTATACAATCCTTGAGGTCATCACTGCACTCCTTCCAGATGGGAAGCAACTCATTTTCTCCTGAGGAAGCTGCACCCCTTGTGAAAGGCAAAATAACTTACTTACAAAAAGAATTTGGCAAATACCAATATATATGACACTTCCATAATAAAATGTGTTGCAAGCTCACCCCATGCGATTGCTGATAAGCTTTGCTAGCTGATCAACCACCTCTTTAGTAGTGTTGCAATTAGAGGAAATGCTAAGAATCCGGTTTTGCAATTCCTTCAAAGTGGCATCACTGCGTCGATCAATCAATATCACTTCAACTGAAGATTCAATTCTAGGATCTATGGCTTTCAAGGATTCAATTGATGGTATGCGGCCACTATCTTGCAAATCAGAGCATACACTCCATACATATGGATCCAATCCACGGATTAAGTAAAAACCGTCTGGAACTTTGTCAAAGTATGATAAGCAGCCATTTATCTGAGATACATAAAAAATTGAAAATCTTGAATCTTGATATAGCAACCTGATACGCACTTGCGACATTCATTTCACTAGCTGTACATACAGTATTTTCTAAGTCGGAAGGGGCACTTGGAAAATGCATAGGCATGACAACTATATTATTCACTAGTTTATTTCAAACACTTTTAATCCATACTGCAATTGCTTTTCTTGTTATATTCAAGCTAATAATAGACTCCTAAGCTCAAAGGATGTGGCTCATTTATCTTTACCCACAAGTTATGCAACTTTTCAAACATTGATGAAGTAGAAGATTCAAGAAAAGCATATTCATTCTCCTCACAACACTAAGCCAGTCTACACTGTGATAAGCTCCCACAACTTCAACCATACGAACACCTTGTATCAAAGTAATCAAACAATTACAACAATTATTTGTCCTATTGTAGGATTCAAAAACACGCCAAATTTTGAGACTGATAATTTATTTTAGAACATAGCCACATTCTTCAAAAACAGTCTTGGGTGCCGCCCCCCCCCCTCTTTTACAAGCAGGTGCAATTACCTCGTACTAATGCATTAACTATCACGATTCTTTTCTTTTTTCAACCAACTTGAGCCGTCTAAATTTCAATACCTACAATTCCCTAGTTTAAGCATCTGATGGCACAAAAAATAGAAACTTTACTTTGTTATCCATAATTATAACCAGAAGAGCCCAATGATTTGGTTTCTATGCATTGAAAAAAAAGTAGCAATGCAAATACCTACCCAGAACCGGTGGGAAATGACTTCAGCCGAAGCTGAGGACGCCACTGATGCCCTCGAAGCCGATTCATCACCCACGGGATCCAAAAAATTGGGATCATCAGCACAAGTAGCTTCAGAAGAAAGCCGAAGCGCCAACGCCAACTGCAACTGATAGCTCTCCTCCGTCTGCTGCGCCCAGCTTTTAGAACCAGATGAAAATGACCCTCCACCGCCAGCTTCAACCGCCTTAACCCTCAATTCTCCACCTCCTCCACCGTCAATCAACTGCCCCAATCCGTCGTGATCGCTGCTAGGCAAATAATACGTCTCACCAGAGAGCGAGCTCTCGCCGAAGCTACTCCCGCTGGACTGGCGCTGCAGCCCGCCGATCGAGGCCGGAAACGCCGCCCCGGCGGCGGAGCCCATCCGACTGAGCTGCTGCTGAATCATCCGGTGATCGGTCAACTCCCAATCGAAAACCCTATCGCTCTTAGTTTTGTTCTTTTCTCCTCCCGAGTTTGACTCGTAATATGACGCCGTTGAGAGCTTGGGCGGAGGCTGGTGGTGGTCGTCGGGGTTCTGACTCAATAAAGTGTAATTGGATCTCCTACCACCAGGCATTTCCATTGAATAATTAGAAGTATTAGAAGAATTCACAAAGCCCTCTGAAACGCCATTGCTGCAGGTCTTGAGAATTTGAGTTGTTTTGTTCTACTTCTCTCTCTAGATTTTCTCGCAGTAGAAACAAGGAGAGAGAGAGGAAAGGGGGGAAGTATTCGGCTGTTTATGTACGGTGGCGAATTCGTAATATTCATTCAGCGGTAGTACGTTACGGGTAATGGCTGGGGTAGTGACGTCAGAAGTGGAATTGCGGGGGCAAATCTTGGAATTTTCGGGCCACACTTCACACCTTCTTTATTCCAACGTGACAACAAGTTCATAAAAAAACGATTTTTTTTTTTTTGGCATTCAAATTAAATTCCGAGGCGAACCATTATATTCATCTTAATCAGGCTCTGTTTTAGAAAATAGTTTTTGATAAAATATTCTTTGGGAAATTAATTTTTTTTAATATTTTATTTTTCAAAGTATTCATGTGAATTTGAATGTGAAATTATTGTATCTGAATTGAAACAAATATGTTTCTTCCGCTTTAAAATATATAAGCATTTTAAAAAGTTAAAAATTAAGAAGAATATTTATTTATTTCAATCAAAAATTGCTATACTTACTTATTTATAAATTATACTTGTTACTTATATTCATTTTTGTATATATTATAGAAATAAAATAAATTTAATAACCGCATATAAAGTTTACAATAAAAGATCATTTCAAATTTTAAATATGTTTTACCGAAAGATAATGTAGAGGAAGAAAGGGGTGCGGAAATGATCAAATTTTATGTAAAGACGTATTTTAAAACTTATTTTGCTATATATAATATTTTGTTATAAAATAAAACTTTATTGTATGTTTATAAGTTAATAATGGTCGCTAATAAGGTATTAGTCTAATGATTGAGATTGGAATCTTAAATGTTCTTCTTTACTAGAAGTTTTAAGTTCAAGTCTTTTATATGTGCGGAGAAGAGATTTTTCAATTCGAGATCTAAAAAAATATCTCGTTTTTTCCCATATGTTGACATTTCTCCTTACGATGTGTGATTATTTTCTCCATTTTTATCAAATAAAATTCTTGTTGACGTTTCATGTAGGATTGAAACCTTAATTAATTTAATATTAATATTTTTATAAATATAATAGAACTATTGTCATCATCTGTTAAAAATAAAAAATAATAACAAAAAAATTAATAATACCTTAAATTGAATAAAGAACCACCATCTCCATACCTACATGAGATTGTAAACAAACAACCCTAAGAAAGCTTAGATTGTAACTTGAAAAAAGGCATCAAAGTAATAACATTAGGATAGCTAATGATTAAAAAATGAGCGTGCAATTAGGGCAGCAAGACCTCTCATTCCCTCTCTTTGGTCAACCTATGATTAGTTCTAATTAGCTGGATTTCTTAATTGTATCTCCAAGTAATTGAAATGAGTTGTAAATCATCATGGATTTTTCTTCTTCAGGAATATCAGTGGGCCATTCTATATTTCAATCAGAAAAATGAAATAAATATTACTACTAGTTCTTAATTATATTTGTGTGATTAAAAAATCAATTTTCCTCACCTAATTCAATTTTTAAAAAAAATAATAATAATATAATATCCACAAGTGGAAACCTAAGTACAACTTAATTTCCCACCATGAGGTCCTGAAAATTCCAGCTAAGACCTCTTTTGAAAAAAATAAAATAAAATAGAAGTTGCTGGAGGAACTGAAAAACATTGGGAAGGTACGGTCATGTTCAATGGATACAGATTTGTTATAATTGAGGATTACAACATGTTGGGTATCATATTGCATTATTTATAAGAGTGACAGCTTAGATGATGATTAAAATAGAAAATAGTGGATTAGGCAAGCTGATTAATTCATTAAACTACTTAGCAAAATAAAACTAAAATAAATTCATTCATTCATTAAACTGACATATGGTCTTGTTTGCTAGATTTTCCTGCACATGCGGGGCTCTCAATTTATTCGGTATGGCAGGTAAGTCATGACACGTTTGACAGCCTTTATATATATATTTATTTTATAGGTGGGTGATAACAATAGTTATATTTTGTTAAGAGTTCAAATTCAACAAAAATCATTATAATTTTATGATATTAATAATAGATTAGAAATTTGACATGACAATGAAAGACAAAACTTCGAACAAAACTCTACTTAAATTTTATCTAAGAAGTGAGAAAAAA
>JAUMHB010073358.1:0-12942 GCA_032359685.1 Pittosporum tobira | reverse complement strand
TTTTATTTCAAAACGAAAGGAATAAAATAAAATAAAGTGAGCATCGTATATTCCCACGTTCGAGGGAATAGACATACCACACGCAGTTTTGTACTTTTGTTAGCCAACAACTGTTTCTTCGCTCCACCTGGATCATCTTAAAAGGCAACCTCTTTCGTTTCTCTTGACAGCCATTTCTTTCTCTCTCTCCTCTACACTTATTAGTCTGCAACTGAAACTAGATATCAGATCAGCCATTCTCTTAGATTTTACTTTACTGTTTGCTGATTCAACTCTCAACTTCAGTACTCGCAAATCCTCGAGCTGAGTCACTCGTCAGTCATCAAAATCAGTAAAGTTAGTCTCGTTTTTCATCGATATAAAAACCATATTTTTTTTTAAAGCTGATTTTGAGGTTGAGTTGATTGAATGAATTGATGAATGGGGGAGGTTTTGGGTTTGGAATGCGGAGATATTGATGTGGCGGACTGATAGGATGACTTCAGATGCTAACAGAACCGGTGGACAAGTTGAAAGGGACATTGAACAGGTATATACATATGTTCATTGTATTGCAATTTACTGTTGCCACTGATTAATATATAATTAATTCTTAAGATTACGATGTTGGTAACAGTTAATAGTTCTAATAATTGGAAAAGAAAATATCTGAAAATTTTATGTTGATATATCAAGTGTAATATCCTAGATAAAAGACGGAGAAAATGGAAAAAACGAATGGTAGGAAGATGGAGGTCTACGAACGGACGATTTTTAACCTTAGATGTAATACCCTTTCAACTTATAACCGAAAGTAGATGGAGCTTGGTTTTTGTCAATTGTACGAATTGAACTATACACATTGTTAAAAAAGTGAATATTATGATGATGAAGGAAATCCAGTTGACTATAATGCATTCTACATGATCATTTGAGCCTAGGCCTGCTTCAAATTGTTCCAAACATTCAATATGAAATATTTTGGTGTTAGTGGCAAGCTGTTTGGCCTAATGCAACTTACTGGAAAAAATACATGTACAATGTATGAAAGACGAACACCGTATTATTAGGCCTTGTAGACTCTTGATTACAATTGATACGGTATACATGAGACTCAAAACTATAGCCATGGAGAACAATACTCAACTCAACTCAACAACACCTTTTAACCCAAACTAGTTGCGGTTGGCAGAAACCATGGAGAACGACAATTGATAAAATATTGAGAGTGATTCTGTTGAATTCAGGTGATATCATTATTAGATTTTCGATGTAGAGTAATGTTGTTACTGTTGGGATTGCACAAGTGAGTTAAGTCCCACATCGGATAAGTAATGAAAGAGCGAAGTTTAATACACATGAATGGACCCTACACCTTGTAACTTTTGGGATTGACTTGGGGTTCCAAACATGTGTATTAATGCTTCATGTGTGCACTTATGATGCAGGGGGCTCCTGGGGTAGGAGATTTTTCTGTTCTGAAGTTTTTTGCAGTGTAAACCTTAAGATAATTCTCTATATTATTGGGAGTGAGAATATATAAGAAAACAAAACGGAAAAGGGAATATGTGGCATGCCATAGCCAAGCTTGGCTATAGATCACTCTAATAATGGGTTTTTTAAACATTTTTTTGATAATCCATCCGTATAGATAAAAAGAACATGAATAAATAGAGGATTTTACCAATTTTTAGGAAATTTAATGTTGTAGCAACCCCTTATTTAGAATCAAGAAATTAGAAAATCTATACCACTAAACTTGCAATGTAAATATAATGAAATTTCAATATATAAGATGAAAGAGTTTCACTTCATAATATTACCCGAAAATTAATAGGCTCCCTTATTTTTTTTTCATGTTCTTATCATTTATACGGTTGGATTTTCAAGCAAACATTTTAAAAAGCTGTTACTAGAGTGATCTATAGCCAAGCCAGGCTATGGCATGCTACATATTGCCTTTCCCAAAACAAAATATGATGATTCCTGTAGTTTCTAGATAATGATATTTAGTGCTTAGATTTGGAAGAAAACAATGAGAAACTAATAAATTTGTGGGCCAAAGGGAGCGAGATGAGGGATTGGGGAAGGAGAGAGAAAGAGGCTGAAAGAAGAATTAACTATGCACTCTTCTAGTTTATGGAAAATCTAAAAGTAAACATGCATCATGACGAAATAGTTGATCCTGCCTCCTAGTATTTCCTCCCACGGATATTGTATTATTTGAGGGACACAATGGATGCATTCTTGCCCAAGCACCTTTGTCAAAGAAACATGGGTTCAAGTAACCTCAGCTGGCATTTGGATCTTATGTTATGTCACCCCTGACCCCCGTGAAGCAAACTACATCCAAGGTCTAGGGTATGGGGTTTTGAAAGGGGCAGTGAAAGGATAGAAGTATCTCCCGATCTAGGCACAAATATAAGAATAATCTTAGAGGACCGTTCACAGTTTGCAAAATACTATATATAAATTGAAATTACTTTCTCTGGTACCTTATGCTCTACATAATTGAACCAAACAAAGCATAAACATGTTGCAGCATGATTCTCTATGTTTATTATATACTCCTTCCATGTCATATTATATGTCCTAATTTCCTTTTTGGATAGGTCTCCTGTTTCTAGAATTGTAATTTCTTTTACCTAGCTTTCCAATATTATTCTCATGAGTAGTCTCTCGTGGTCCATTGTTGGGGAAACTAAAAAATTAAAAATGAGTTGTACCTAGGGAATTGATATTATGAATTTGTTCTCTTTCTTGTCTCAGTACGACTCTCATCCTATGGAGGGAACTTATGAATGTATTCTCTCTCCTCCCTACTCTCACTATATCCCTAGAAAGTTGTAATGGACTAGATTAAAATGAGTCACATTAGTGACACATATGAAGGACAGACTGGGAAAAAAGTTATTTATTAAACAGTGTAAAATATAGCTAGGACAATTTTGATGAGGAATGGAGGGAGTATTATTATTATTTTTTTCTATATTTGTCAACTAGCTCTGCAATTTTGTTTATTTCTTTATGCAAATGTGCTGAATTGTGTTTAATTTAGGTTATTGGCTGATCTTTACGACAGGCCATTACTGCCCTCAAGAAAGGGGCGTATTTGCTCAAATATGGAAGGAGGGGGAAGCCTAAATTTTGCCCCTTCCGGCTGGCTAATGTAAGTTTGATTAGGTGTTTGTAGATATCGTGGAATTCTGTCTTAAAATATAATTATGCCTTGGTTGTGTATGTTATTTCTTCTTTAGCTGTTCAGATAATTGGAGTAGCCATTGTTTTTTATGTGAACAACCTTTCTTCTTTAACTAAATATCGGTTACCTATGGAAATCAATATGTGAGTTGGCTTGTTACTGTTTCAACTTAAAGTTTGTTTCAGTTTTTCCTTTAATTCTTGTAAAATATTAAAGTGAGATTGTTAATATATGCTTTAGGTTATCAATCAGATTGTTAATAGGTCAGAGATCGAATTCGATGAGTCAAGAGAGCATATTATCTTATTGAAGATATCTCCAATAGCCTATATGGGCCTACTTCATGTAGGATGCAAAAGATTTATATTGCTAAATGAATGAAATAATGTCATTATGAAAAAACAATTAGGTAGGAAATAATTATTAATGGATATGTATTGGAGGAGAACATTAATCGTCATAAATTTGGGTTAGCCTTTCTTGGCATTATTAATGAAAAGATTTACTTATCAATAAATAAATAAAAATCATCATAAATATGGATATTATCTTTTGTTGGTAAGTAAATATATGCATATAACTGAATCATGTATAAATATATGACATTTGGCGTGTCTCAGAATATCTGTATTCTACCTTTTGAAAAATCATGTGCCAGGCTGTTCTTCTCATGCCATGCTTGTGTCAAGTGTTCATATCCTTGCTTCTTATTTGCAATTGTGTTAATCCATTCGGATGAAATGATTTCAGGATCAGATTTAACTCAGATGTAGGTCCCTCTAAAGATCACTCATCTGTATAAAACTATTATCTTAATTACATCTTTAATTTTTTCCAAAATATATATTTGGATAAATGAGGTATGAAGGCTTGCGCCGGAATACATGCAGAATATTGCCGGATTAGTAAGTTTAGAGATTAAATTTTTGGAGTTTATCAGTCAGTCAAGTGTGATATGATACTAGTTTTGCACTGGTAGATGTTGCAGTGTTGTGATTGTGATGGAACCTAAAACTCTTTTTACTATTTGATTCATCTGATACTTAAATCACTTATCCATTGTTGCTCTACTCTATAATGTCATTGGTTCCTTTTATTTTATTAGACTGCATATAGGTGGAAACTGCATATATGCAAGAGTTGTTTATGGTTTCAGGATGAATCTGTTCTAATATGGTTCTCGGACAAAGAAGAGAAACACCTCAAACTAAGTCATGTGTCCAGAATAATTTCAGGGCAGCGCACTGTAAGTATCTTGATGTTAACATAATATTTATTTTTTTCCTTTTTGTAACTACTTTCTATGAGTCTTTCAACGTTACAATAATGTGATAACATGTCTCTCGTTCAATAGTATATAGATTCTTATGTCATCTTTGCGTATGCCTAAAATTGTTGCATGCAAAAAGGCATTATATTGTTTGATTGCCGAAAGCTGTAAGTTTACATTGAATCACCATGTAAGTCAACTCACAAGAATTAAGGTTTCCAGCATATTATTTGTATGAGTGAGATCTTTACAAGCAAATCAATATCTATTTCTAGATTAGGCATTCCATTTTTATTGCCTGATCTTGATGTAACTTTTAAAGTTTGTTAATACTTCCATCTTGAATCTGTTCCATTACTGTGTAGATACTGTGGATTGTTCTGTATTTAAAATACCTTTCAAAACAGTTTTGATGATATGAATTACCTGAGTTTGATTGTGTGCAAAAGTTATTAGCCTAAAAGGCTCAGATTGTCATTCAGTCATATTGTTGAATTTATACTACAGACTGGCTCTTGGGTCTTGACTCAGCTAATAAAAGCTTGCTCTATTGCTGAGCTGTATTGGGTTTGTTGGGGTTGTATAATGATGCACGCATTGCGTCCTGAAGGTCTAATTACACTGGTAATTAAAATTTCATAATTTGGCTCATTGCACCACTTGGCCAAAATACTTCCAAATTGGAAACTATTGTTCCACTTGCCAAAAAAGACAAGAACAAAACAAACAAAAGAACTGCTGTTTCGAACGTATGACATCCACGACAAGCAATTTTGAGAAGGGGAAAGCAATTGGTGCAATGTTCCAAAGTTTTAAAAATTTGATGGAGCAGTCGTGGACAATCAGATCTTTAGGGTGCAGTGTACCATAATTGTGAAACTTCATGGAATAAATCAACATTAAGCCTATTTCTTAACCTGCTTTGATTATCTTCTACACATGTACTCTTGTCCTTACCTATCTTGAATTTCCTTCTATGGAAGTTCTTTTCTTATTATTAAGTGATTTAGATCTTCTAAGATAAATTCCTATTGCTTCAATCTTTCATTGGTTTGATAGGTTTAATGTTCAGAATGTTTAATAATTAATGCCCAGTAATGGTCTGATAACATATGGCTTTAATGTTAATTATCGTTTCAGCCAATATTTCAGAGGTATCCACGGCCTGAAAAGGAGTACCAGTCATTTTCCTTGATATACAGTGACAGATCACTCGATTTAGTAAGTGTTCAGTTCTTCTTAGCTTTTGGAAGTTCCACTATTCTTCATACCTGTTTTGATTGTTTATATCGTATTATTACCTTTTCATCGTCTATATCCCAGGGAGGGTTTCCAGATTTTATACTCGTTAGTACTTTGTGCAGTCTAATGATGCTACCTTTTCTGTTTCCAGATATGTAAGGATAAAGACGAAGCAGAGGTATGGTTTAGTGGTCTAAAGGCATTAATCTCACGTGGCCATCAGCGGAAGTGGAGAACAGAATCAAGAAGTGACGGAATCCCGTCCGAAGCTACTAGCCCTAGAACATACACACGAGAAAGCTCCCCTTTGCATTCTCCATTCGGCAGCGTTGACAGCTCGCAGAAGGTATAACCTATTTATTTTATTTTATTTTTCAGAAACTTGTTATTATTAAAAGTCGGTGAGTCCTTTTAACAATGATCTTATTTTCACTTAATTCAGGATGGTGGTGACCATCTTCGCCTACATAGTCCGTATGGAAGTCCACATAAAAATGGTGTGGATAAGACATTTTCAGATGTGATATTGTACGCTGTGCCTCCCAAAGGTTTCTTCCCCTCGGATTCCGCCACTGCTTCTGTCCGTTCTTTGTCCTCGGGAGGCTCAGATGGTATACATGGTCACATGAAGGGAACAGGGATGGATGCTTTTAGGGTGAGCTTATCAAGTGCTGTTAGCACATCGAGTCACGGTTCTGGACATGATGATGGTGATGCCTTTGGGGACGTTTTCATTTGGGGGGAATTCACCGGCGATGGAATTCTGGGTGGTGGATCCCACAAAGTGGGGAGCTGTTACGGTGCCAAAGTGGATTCTTTACTGCCCAAAGCTTTAGAATCCACAGTGGTACTTGATGTTCAAAATATAGCTTGTGGTGGACGACATGCTGCCTTGGTGACCAAGCAAGGGGAGATATTTTGCTGGGGTGAGGAATCGGGCGGCAGGCTAGGGCATGGAGTGGATTCTGATGTTTTGCATCCAAAGCTTATTGATGCCCTCAGCACTACCAACATTGAGCTTGTAGCATGTGGGGAATACCATACATGTGCTGTAACGCTTTCTGGTGATCTATATACGTGGGGTGACGGTCATTTTGGTCTTCTTGGGCATGGGAATGAAGTCAGCCACTGGGTCCCGAAAAGGGTAAATGGGCCACTAGAGGGTATCCACGTTTCATCTCTCTCCTGTGGGCCCTGGCATACTGCTGTAGTGACCTCTGCTGGGCAGTTGTTTACTTTTGGTGACGGAACTTTTGGTGTTTTAGGGCACGGGGATCGGGTAAGTGTCTCAAAACCCAGGGAAGTGGAATCTCTTAAAGGGCTCCGCACTGTACAAGCATCTTGTGGCGTGTGGCATACCGCTGCAGTTGTAGAAGTCATGGTTGGTAATTCGAGTTCCAGCAATTGTTCATCGGGAAAACTGTTTACATGGGGAGATGGGGATAAATGTCGACTTGGGCATGGTGAAAAGGAAGTCAAACTTGTGCCCACCTGTGTTGCAGCTCTTGTTGAACCCAACTTTTGTCAAGTTGCCTGTGGATATAGCCTGACAGTTGCACTTACAACCTTGGGCCATGTCTACACCATGGGCAGCCCAGTTTATGGCCAGCTAGGGAATCCTCAAGCTGATGGGAAACTCCCCTCTCGTGTCGAAGGAAAGCTCTCAAAGAGTTTTGTGGAGGAGATAGCTTGTGGGGCCTATCATGTTGCCGTATTGACTTCAAGAACCGAAGTTTACACATGGGGCAAGGGAGCAAATGGTCGGTTGGGTCATGGAGATACAGATGACAGAAATTCCCCGATTCTAGTTGAAGCTCTGAAAGATAAGCAAGTCAAAAGTATTGCATGTAGTACTAATTTTAGTGCAGCTATCTGCCTTCATAAGTTGGTCTCGGGGGTAGATCAGTCAGTATGTTCTGGCTGCCGTCTACCGTTCAGTTTCAAAAGAAAACGTCATAACTGTTATAACTGTGGACTTGTTTTCTGCCATTCATGCAGCAGCAAGAAGTCACTTAGGGCATCTATGGCACCAAATCCTAACAAACCGTATCGAGTATGTGATAATTGTTTTGGTAAACTAAAGAAAGCTATTGAAAATGACACATCATCTCAGTCTTCTATAAGTAGAAGAGGACGTTTAACTCAGGGGTTTAGTCAACAAACTGAAAAAGACGAGAAGTTGGATTCCACATCTTGTCCTCATCCCGCTCGATTTTCTTCTATGGAATCCTTCAAGCAAACAGAAACTCATTCTTCGAAGCGAAACAAGAAACTAGAGTTTAATAGCAGTCGTGTATCACCTGTTCCAAATGGAGGTTCTCAATGGGGAGCCCTTAATATCACAAAATCTTTTAATCCTGTATTTGGATCATCCAAGAAATTTTTCTCAGCTTCTGTTCCTGGATCAAGAATTGTTTCTCGAGCAACATCACCTATATCTAGACGGGCCAGCCCACCTCGGTCTACTACACCAACGCCAACTCTTGGTGGACTTGCATCACCAAAGATGATTGTGGATGATGCTAAAAGGACAAATGATGGCCTTGACCAGGAAGTTATTAAATTAAGAGCACAGGTATAAAATAATTTCTGGTTTCTCACTCGTCTACTGTTGCAAATTTTTAGCTGCATTTTGTTCCCATATCTTGTGTTAAAGTTTGTAAAGCTATATAAATGGGAAGCATGCAAGCTAACTCTTCTCAAATAATCTGTGGTTACGTTTAGCAAACTTATGAGCCTTTCAATCAACTGCTCCGTAAATCCAAGCTATGAGAATGAGACTAGTTGAGATGTCAAGCATGTGTGTATTTTCTATGTGAAACCAAGTTGTTCGTGACACAGAAGATCCGGTGGTAATGCATTTTAAGACTTGGTCAAGATGGATCTAGATATTGACCTGTTTAATCTTCAAGTCTTCTTTATCATATTTGGTTATTCTTTCTAGTAGGAGAGCTTTGACTGGCCTACTGTATGTAATCACAAAGCGCTGCTAGGTGTAAGGAGGCACTATTGTTGCACAAATGTAGGCTTATTGAAAAGATAGGCGCATAATTCTCAGTTAAACTATTTCACCTCTCAATCTAGGAATGATTTTTGTCACGCAACATGATATGGAGTACTATACGGAAAACAAGTAGAGGTTAACTTATATGACGTGTGAAGATGGTACTGCGATAATCTTATGTCATTTTAAATAACTTGTTACGCTTCGTGAGTGTAAAGATCAAAACATTTTATCAGGCATATTCTAATTATATCTGTTTTCAGTTGAGTGCTTATATATTTTTATTTTCTACAGTAGAAATGCTTGTAGAAATGTCTAATATCTGCCAGTTTTTTATATTAGGTGGAAAATCTGACTCGGAAAACCCAACTTCAAGACATAGAGCTGGAAAGAACTACCAAACAGTTAAAGGATGCAATAGCAATTGCAGGGGAAGAGACTGCAAAATGCAAAGCAGCCAAAGAAGTGATCAAATCACTTACTGCCCAAGTAAGATATATTTAAAGTCATTAACCTTGTGTTTATGAGTTATGGGATTGTTTACATGTCATTTAAATTAAATCTGCATTGCTTCCTGATTAGCAATGGAGATTAATCAACTTTCTTATAGTATTTGAAACTTGAAGTCAGCCTCGTAGTACGTTTCTAGATTGTTTCTTGCTCCTAGGTTGACTACTTACTATTGAGTGATTAGCTTATGGTAGTCACTATTTCTAAATTATCTTTTTGTACCTCCGTCACTATGGAAAGTTAAACCCACGGGCCAAATAATCTCAGTGATACTAACTGTTAAATTCTACTTATTCAATGTATCATATCAATTGTTTTTTTGTTAATGCACCATAAAACATTGAAGTGATTATGGTAATCGGTTAGCTATTAATTATGGGATTGTTTGCATGTCATTTAAATTAAATTTGCATTGCTCCCTGGTTAGCAATGGAGATTAATCAACTTTCTTATAGTATTTGAGACTTGAAGTCAGCCTCGTAGTACGTTTCTAGATTGTTTCTTGCTCCAAGGTTACTACTTACTATTGAGTGATTATCTTATGGTAGTCACTATTTCTAAATTATCTTTTTGTACCTCCGTCACTATGGAAAGTTAAACCCATGGGCCAAATAATCTCAGTGATACTAACTGTTAAATTCTACTTATTCAATGTATCATATCAATTGTTTTTTTTTGCTTTAATACACCATAAAACATTGAAGTGATTATGGTAATTGGTTAGCTATTAATTAATTACTCCTGCTGAAGGTTTCCTAGGATTGCACAAGTATGAAGCTGCACTGTTTTGTATAAGTTTGGCGGAAGTCAAATTTTCTGCTGAATTTTTGGATTAAGTTCATGGCTGGGAAAACTTTAATCTATTGTTATTTATTTATTTACTTATTTATTTATTAAATTATTATGATTGTTGTTGTTGTTGTTGTTATTATTAAACACCAAAAGATGTCTTCCAAGTCTAAGGACAAGTCTACTGTTAAAATTAACTCTATACGTGCATCAAGTTAAACATATGTGTCATAACCTATGTGTCATAACAAATCCTTTTCCCTAGATGTACTCTAAATTTCATGGTAATAATATCCTCATAATACTTGGCTAAGTTTGATTTGATATTCTGATCCAGCACCTGGAAGAACCAAATTTCATAAATAACCAAAGAAAACAGGGATGGGCAACTCCCAATTTTTTTTCTTTTTTCGTTTTATTGTGAATTTGTTATACTAGCCTCTCTTACTGATCTGTTTGTTCTGCCATCTGTATGTGATAGCTGAAGGACATGGCTGAACGGCTGCCTGTAGGAGCATCCCAAAACATCAAATCTCCTTCCCTGACTTCCCTTGGCTTGATTCCTGCTTCCAGTGATATTGCGAATGCTTTGATTGACCGACTGAATGGTCATACAGCACACCAAGAAGCAGAATTAACTGGACCAAACAGTCAATTACCGTCGAATGGATCAAGCAGCCACTTCCTATCCAATGGGTCAAACAGCAACTTTCTATCCAATGGGTCAAACAGCCTGTTTGTATCTAGCGGGTCAAACAGCCAGCTGTTATCCAATGGGTCAGGCACTATCAGTAACCAAGCTTCAGGTCACAACAGACTGGCATATTCAGAAGTAACAATACGAAATGGGAGCCGAATGAAAGAATATGATTCTCGTAATGACAGTGAATGGGTTGAACAAGATGAGCCTGGGGTTTATATCACTCTTACCTCTTTACCTGGAGGTGTAAAAGATCTCAAGCGAGTTCGCTTCAGGTATGTCTTTGTCACTCTTAAAATTAACTAGGCTATATCTATCATTATTATCCTGCCTTGAATTCAATTTATATTCACTTTATTCCAACTAACCAAAAGAGTTGTAATTTTAAATAAAATTTTAAATAGTTCTATAGTAATTGATGTTCTGCACAAATTGCTAATGTCGTAATGTACTTGGAGAATAATTAAGATAAGTTACTAATGGCTTGACTTTAACCAAAATGTATGCAACTATGCTAAGTACATCACATATTGGTGTCGTGAAATGAAAATGTATCTGATATCTGAAGTTTGTAGTTGTCTAAGGTGATTGGCCTCCCTCTCTAGTCCTTGTTGCTAAATATCAAAGTGTGGTTTACTGCGTCACATTGTAGTTTCAGTTAAAAGATTTGTTATTTTCTTTTGTTTAGAGGAAACTAAAACGTCTGTAAATGTCTGAATGTAGTCGGAAGCGATTTAGCGAGAAACAAGCAGAACAATGGTGGGCAGAGAACAGAGGACGAGTATACGAACAGTACAATGTGCGCATGGTCGACAAGTCAAGTGTTGGTGTCGCGAGTGAGGACTTCACCTAGTGTCATGTGAAATTTCACAATCATATATGTAAATGAATTCCCCCCCCCCCCCGCCCTTTTTTTTTTTTTCATTTTCCTTTTTCACAAGGAAAGGTCATTTTGATCGGTTAGAGTTTGCTTTTCGTTGTTATTGAGAGTTGGAAGAAGGGTTGCTATAAGAGGGAAAGAAAAGAAGAGTGCTTTACTTAAATTTTCTTTCCTTGTATCCACTTTGTTTTGCTTTTTGATTTTTTTCCCCAGTTCCATGCTGTGTGAAGGAAGGAGAGATGAGAAATGTAAATTTTGCTGCTGCTATGTGTAAATTCATAAGCAAATACATTTCTTCAGAGTTTTATATTCCCTTTTTTTTTTTTGGGGGTTAAAAGCTCTTTCTCCTCCTAACCACTCACCCCAAAATTAAAAATAAAATGAAAATAAAATAGAGGTAAGGAACCTGCCCAGAAAATGACTTCTTTTTAATTTTTCAGGCTGATTTATTTTTTTGGTTGGTAGAGACTGTTGGCTCTCATATTTTCATATACATAAATCAAATAATATGACATATTGAAATGAACAAGAATGTCGTCATATTTATTTAAAATGTAACACATGTTTAATGAAAAAATTTAATCATGGTGGGTTACAAGTTTTGCACTCAATCGATTTAAAAAAATATGTTACAAATATCAAAAATTCATAATTTAATAAAATTATGACTTGATAAGAGAGAAATAATATAGACCATTTAAACTTTGAATAGTTTATCATAAATAAGTCTTTTGTAAATATGAAACACATAATTTTTTTAATAAACATGTTGGGACATTTTTTTAGATTTGCAGTTTCTTAACGGAACAGGAAAAGTAATAATTATTGGGTTAAAATTAATTTTAAGCATTTTTATTGATGAACGAATTAGATTATGTCGCGTGTATGGAATTTGGAGCATATCATTAAAGTCGTCATCTTTATTGCCCAACAAATCATCAGTTAATCAGACAAATTATTGGATGATCATGGGTTTAATAACTGAACAAGGCAGGTAATGAATGTTTAAATTAATGGTTTTTAGATTTTTTAGGTTTTCGAATTTAGAATGCATGACAAATACATGTCAGTAAACTAAAAATTGCAACTTAAAAATACGTGATCCCAACTTTTAAACAGTTATTTAACAGAAAAACACACCGAATTAAAAATTTGATAGTGTGATTTCAAGCATTAAAAGTTATTACCTTTTCCTCAATTAGATTTGAATCAAATTTATATTAAAAGACGAAATTCCAACTTGGGATTGAAATATTTGTTTCCACCAAGAGTGGAATAAGCAGCAGGCTGGACAGCAAGATTCTAAGCATCAGGATCTCCGAAATGAATTATTATAGTGCTAGTGTTGGTATAGAATGATTGCAGA
>JAUMHB010073336.1:0-12943 GCA_032359685.1 Pittosporum tobira | reverse complement strand
GAAGGTTTAATTTCAAAAAATGTATGAACATTGAGGTTCGATTTCAAAAAAAAAAATTTTCATGGTTCAATGTCTAAAAGTGATAACAACACAGGGTCAAAAATACTTTTAAGCCTTTCTTTTTCCTTTTCATGCATTTACAAATCTCACGCAATTCAAATAGTGTCATAATAGGCGATTTTTTTTTCACTCAAATTAAGTAAGTTTTTTAACTTATATATAGTTTAAGAAGCAATATATATTTAGTATTGTATCCTTCACATGGACGTAGGTGTTTTGGATTTGGTGAAGTTATGAAATCATCGTATATATGTCAGATTTGAAAAATGTTGCATTCTTATATCAAATAATTGCTTTTTGAATATGAGATGGCATTAAAAGGTCATCCATATTTTTCTATAATTATGAATAAATGGTCAATAGTTTCATAACTTTACAAATTTAAATTCATATGTTTTTCATAGAATACTTGAAAAAAGAGAATTTATACTATATCCAAAAGAAAAAAAAAAAACAAAGGGCACTATTATTCTTCACTTTTAAAATGATTATTATTTATTCAATTTACTATTATATTTTAGAACAAGACAAAATCTCATTTTACTCGATCATATAATTCAAGAAGTGAGTGCATTACTTGGATTTATAAAAAAGACCATCCCTAAAGTGGGATCAACTATTAAGTTCCTAATTACTCCATTCGTTCAAAACAAAAAAAGAGATTGTTATAGATTTTTAAAGATTAATTCACGAAATTTTAAAATTTAAATTAGTGTGATGTATTATGTGATTGAAAATAACAAATATTTTAATAAGTAAAACTTCTTAGATAGTCTATAATAGTCAAATTAATTTGAAATTTAAGGCTTGAAGGTTTGATTTTATCATTTTGAAAATAATCTCACTTTTTATGGAACGAATGGAGTATCCGATATCGTTTTGTAATCTCTAATTTGTTGATGCCAACATCTAACATCCTAATGAATGAAATGTATGACAAACATATAGATCTCCCATTAGCATACACTCCGTGCTGCACAGTATCAACAAGAAACTATGATAAAGGAGCTTGTCTTCCAAATAAAGTTCCCTGCAGTTATAGGGACACAGTTTTCTTTGACGCATTTCATATTACTGAGGGAATTGTTCTGCCTATTGCTAAGAGAGCATACAAAGCTTCAACACCGTACGATGTTTATCCCATGGACATTTACAGCCTCGCTCAGCTTGCATGACAACGATGATCCAGATCACATGTATTAGCGTACCAAAGAATAATAACAAGTTCTTGGATTTATGCTTATTTCTTACTTATTCTCGGGTTTTGTCCATGTTGTTTTGGGTAATAAGGCCCTATGCATGAACTATGCATCTGCTGTAACATGGTATATATAAAATTAAAAGAAACTGGAAGGACTAATGTCTTATTTGAGCCTAATAATAAACTGAAAAAATTAGTGAACTCCCACTTTTTTTCAGCTCTAGCCAATCAATTTGTATTTGCTATTTTAACCATCCAACTCTGAAAGGTCCATGAAAAGTCTTCCTAGATATGAATTGCTCTAGAGTCAGCCTTTGCATCCACTTCTACCTGTTCTTCATTTACACAATGAACGTCCTCAAGCTGTAACTGAACTTGTTATTAGTTTTCTCAATCATCTAAAAACAGAAAAACAGCTTCGGAGTAGCTGGCAACCATCGGTCGACCTGATATCCATTACTGACTTCAATGTCAATGTTCTTAATTAATGGTCTCAAACAAGAGTTTGGATCCCTTAATTACTCACTGCCTTGTCTGTCGAGTCTGAATGAACCTCTTTTCCCACACTTCGTAGTCTTTGCATTGATGCCCAATATCACGATAATGTTAACTATGTTGTTATTTAACTCGGATCAACCACTATTTCTACACCTCAAATCAATGATATAAACCACTCCCTGTCTGTCACCATGTGTTTTTCAAACGTTACTTCATTCTATCTACAGTACCTCTTTCCAATCCATTCTTGGTCCACCACCCAAATCACACAACTCATCAGGCTCCAATCTAGATATACACGGCACTATGGCGCCATATTTTCTTCTCGATCCTCAACGCAAAAATAAAAATAAAAATATGCTTTGTGTCAACTAAATTGAATTAATCTCATATAATTGAATTGAGTAATAAACAAATAGGCAATAAATAGTGAGACTTAGGTTTCTCTAGCTAGGGCGAATTTGGTGTCAAATAATAGCTTTCTAATTCGTTACCAAGTACTTGAACTCAAATTTTATGATTTTGTTTTGACTAATTGCTTAGGTTTTTTTGTTCCTTAAAAAATAAGACGGTGACTCTTGCTTTGTGGTAACCTACTTTTGAGAATTTTTTGTAGCCCTAAAAATTTAGGTAAAAACCGACATTCTGACATTGATAGATAGTAGAGATAGTTATATGATAAAATATCAAAGTGGTCACTGTACTATAACTCAATATACAAATTGGTCAGTTCATTTTTTGTACAATCAACTCATTGAACTGAAATTTTTGTAAAAAACAAAAAGTCCGTTAAATGATAACGGAATACTGACATGACATTAACAGAATGCTAACATGACAATCCGACCCATTAAATTTTAATTTTTAAGATTTTAATTTCTTATCATCTCTTTAATTTTAATTAGTTATATTATAATAATATTATAATTACAATATTACATAATTATTTAATTTTTAAATTTTTAAAATTATTTTAAATAATTTATATACTAATTTTTTTTTATTTTCTTAAGATATATATATCTTATAGATAAACATTATTTTAAACAAATTTCAAAAAAAAAAATTGGGATTTAAAGATTTTTTTTAAATAAAAAAAATTTCAAAAAATTATTTTAACAAATTATGTAAAAAAAACTTTTAAAATGGAATTTTCATAAAAAATTTATTTTTTAAAATTGGAATTTTTAAAAATAATTTGTTTATATTTTGTTGACTTATTTTTATTTTCATAATTAATTTTTATTTTCAAAGACATATTTTGTTATCCTTAGAAAACATATCTTTAAAAATAAAATATATAAATAAATAAAACATATTCTTAAAATGTTATGGATAAAAAAATTATCCACAAAAATTTTAATTCAATGAGTTGACTGTACAAAAAATCGATTCAGTAATCATTTTGTGCATTGGCCTATAGTACAATGATCACTTTGATATTTTACCCGTTAGTTATATAATGATGATATTGGGATTAAGTTGTGTTTAACTAGAGGGTTCTCTTCATTTAGTTTTAATAACTTTATGGCCATGGGTCAACAACCTTTCTGATTTCTGTAATGGTGTTTTGATAATCAGCTGACTTTGTGTACTTTTTGTTGAGATTCAAGATTTCTCCTTCGGAAACTAAATTAGTAGAATTCAATATGTAATCTTGAGGGCTACATTGTCACATGCTCCACATTCCGATATATACAATATTTCACGTGTTTATCTCAAAATTATATCAATGTGGGAAGACGTGTTGAGATCTAAGATTGCACATCAGATAATTAAATAAATAAACATTCAATTTAATTATAATCTTGAGGTCGGGACTGCTCTACTTATTGCCAATTGATTTGGGACACGAGGGAACGTGATACACGATCTCACATCGCATAATTAAATAAATAGATTAATACAATCTATAACTTTGAGGAACTACTCTGTTCATTCTCAATTGATAATGAGTGGAGTGCTTGAATGCCTCTATCTGAAAGAGTTTATGGTGAACTCTCCACAATATTCGGAAGTGAAGCTGACCTGAAAATCTATTATGATTCCAATTGTAATCATTGCAACATGACAAGCACATTCAGTAGTTTCATAGAAATTGTGCTTAGATCTTGATTTTAAACTATTTTCATTTATGTTTTTAGCTGCTGAAGCAAAATCGAAATTATCAAAGTTCGAGTTTGTGACACTCAGTTTTGGCTTTCATAAAGAGGAACAAATGATTTGAAAGCCAGCTGCTCCATATTCTCCCTTCTTTTTTTTGGGTAATTCACAGCTGCTCAATATCTTTGAGTTGGGGTCCTGCGTGCCAAGATAATATTATTTTAGAATATTTCTTTTTTCTTATTGATGTATAAAGTTTGTATTATGTATGCTCTTTTGGATGTTTATGAGCTTATAATTTGACAATTCAATTATATCATATTCTCTTATAATTGTACATAATTTTCTATTATTTTTGCTTGATATCGGTATTATGTAGGAATAAATAATTTTATGCTAAAAGCAAGAAGGGATGTATTACGCTTGGTGGCCGTAGCTGTAGGGGCATCCGGCAAGGTAAACAGAAACCATATGCCACAGGTCGTTTCCCGTTGCAATAACTACGAAAGACCAATGATGTAGAGCTGATACGTGAACCTATAGCTGCGGAAATGTTCGTCAGTTTAGAACTTTAGCGACGCCAGTATCGCTAGGGTCAGAGGCCATGGCTACTCCTATAGCAACGGGATGCAAACGTAGTATATTTATTTTTTTTTCTTGTAATTTGGGTAGCAGACTTTTCTCGACTCTTATTTGCATTTCTGGTTTCTTGAGAATCTTTAGATCTCAACGTGTGTGATGCACCATCAATAATTACTCATGTTCCACTATATCTACTAGGGATAAACCATTAATACATATATTAACAATTAAATAAAATTACTTATGTTTTCATCCAAAAAAAATAAAATATTCAGTTACATTTTAAACACCTAAGATAAACAAAATATTTAAGCAGATCACAATTAATTAAAATTACATTATATGCTTTATATTGTTGCAAAATTACGTCACTGCACCAATATTCCAAGTGAATGTTAATTTTTCCTTCTAGAACATTGAAAGTCTTAAAACATCACACAATAGACTAGCTTATATGCTCCCAAGCTAGAAGAGCTTCTGCTCCCCTTCCTTGTGTCTGTATAAAAGTAGCTTTTACTGACTTTAATTATTTGCTCCATTATAACTTATAAGAGAAATGTTGAACTCCCTTTATTTGATTTAACCAGTTGAAGTAGCAAATACGATGATACTGTCTCATTAATCAAAACCAGTTGAAGTTCTATTGGTCTTCAATATATAAACCATGTTATTTAATTAAATTGGTGGCTTCATTGAAACACTAACATAACGAATTACTGTCACACCCCTGAAAACAGTTAATTCAAACACAAATTTAATATGGCACTATATGTTGAAAAATACGAATAACTTCAATCTATATCATGCCACGTATGTATCAATTTTCAACTCTCTCTTCAGAGTTGGGCTAGACGGCGGATATCATAAGGGTATGCATCCGACGGAGAACCCGCAGCATATGATCTCCTTCCAATGATCACGTTAGCTGCTTCAGTCGGATGAAAAGCGTCCCAAAAAAGGTACTCATTTCTGTTTGGGCATGGAGTTTGAAGTGGCAGACATGTAATTTGGCCATTGTTCCTCCCTACCCCACAACACCCTGAGTTGGTATTTCGAAAACCTGAAAAGAAAAATAAAATTAAAATATTTACCAGAAAGTCTCATGGAAGTTTTTACTTATATTATTATTCTTGTGCTTTCTTGTTCTTTAAATGTACCGTAAGATGCAGGACGGTTGATTAAGTCCTGGAAAATTCCATAAGCATTAATGTAAATAAATCTTGAATCAGCTTGATTTCTGTTGAGGTCATCAACAAGAGACCTAAGCCTGTTGTTGAAAATCTGATTTGCCACATTAATTCTTTGTACACATGATGACCCATCTGGGCTGTTTTGGGCCAGAGCATTTGGGCTGCATCCAATCTGGCCCACACCAATCAATACAAATTTCCTTGCTCCATAATTGTACAATGTCTGAAGTCACAAACAGCAAATGGAAATTCCACCGTCTTTTGTTACCAACTCTAAGTCATGGTAAATATAGTTCTTTTAATTAGAATAAATAAATAAATATTATTTATTACCACTAATTGCTGCCTATATTGTTGAATAAGAATATCTGCAAATTGGGCAGGTGTATATCTGCGGCCAGTGTCGTAATAAGCCGGCATAAAATAGTTATTAAGATAGTCATTACTGCCTAATCCGATGGAATATATGCACTTGCTCAGATAATTTGCTGCAGAATCTTCATTCCCAAGTAAATTTACCACTTGAGAGACGGTGTTTCTGTAATTATTTACCTGCCCGCTCATGCTAATCCGTCCGCCCTATAATTAAAGAAATAAATGCATATTATTATTTGTTAATACGAAATTTAATACATTTTTAAATATTATGATTAGAAGAAGTACCAGTTGTCGACCGGTTTCTTCTCTAATCCCAGCAGCTGCAGATGCATAATTTACTCCTCTGAGTATGTCTTCACCCCTTGCTTGTGAATAAGGAGTAATGTAATCATCAAACCCCAAAAGCTCAGCTGTTGTTGAAGGAAAATTAGTTAAATTGCCCTTGAAATGTTTTGGAAGAAACTAAGTAGATTCCTATCAATTAGCTCGGAAATCTTGGTTATAGGACCCCGCTATATGAATTTGTACAACATTTCGCTAGTCTATAAAGAAAAATGTTGTTTTCATAAGCAAAAACAAATATTTTTACGTAGTTATTTTTTTGGCATGAGATGAATGTATACTTTCTAACTTTTTTATAATAATATATGTCCCATATATGTGATTGTCGCAAAAAAGATCATAATTCAATAATTAAAATTGAAACTCTAAAACCCTCTTTTCTAGAAGTGTTAGGTCTCAGGTTCGATTGTCTACTATGTGAAGATTATTTAACTATTTTATGGAATTATCATGTTTACTATTATAGGATCATGTTATCTTTTATTAAAGAGTCTCTTGTCTATTATTATAAAATTTAATTAATTGGATAGTGTGGAAGTTGAACTCTGATGTTTATATACTTAATACTCTTACTTATGTTTAATGTAACTATTGCACCATTCACAAGATAAGATAAGAATCTAATTTATCAATTTAAGATGGTTGAAAATTGCAGAAAGAATTTGTTTACAACACTATCAAATTAATGAAAACATATGCAAAATTATTGAACTAAATTGACTATAACATGTCAACATCCAAATTTTAATCCAAATCATTTCCATTTTCAAGAAACGTAATTTTGATCCTTGGTATGTATGTAGGTGCATTTTCAGAAAGTGCCACTGTTATGACATTTATTATTTTTGTGTAAGCATGAGTGCGACTAATATGATTACTTTGCAGGCTTTAATTGGTAAAAATAAATGTCCGTGTACGTGTGTGTAACGGATTCAAATAGCCTGTTTTACCCCCTAGTCAATTAATTGTTCCATTTCAATTTAATAATTAACTGTAGATTATTTTTAAAAATTATTTTTAATTAAGACTAATTGTTAATAGATAAAAAATACTACTTTTGTTTTAGAATAAAAGTTCATTTTTAATTTTTTGGTTAAAATTTAAATTTTTTAAAATAAAAATTAAACATATATAGATACACTTTTTCAGTTACAAAAATTGAAATTCATCGTAAGTTGTATATAGTTTTTAATTGTTATATTCATTCTATCTATAATTTTGAGAAAATGTTATAAAAAAGTTTAAAATAAATCAATTTGAATAAAATCAGTTAAATTAGACAATTAATTTAATACGAAAGAAGTATAAATAATTATTCAATTAAAGTGAAATAAGAAATGAACTAAATAACATGATATAATATTTGAATTCGTGCGTAACATGCACGTTTACTGCATGTGACTAATAAATTCTGCCACCCAAAGATAAATTATTGGAACATACTTAAATTTTATAGTACTAAATAGTAATCATACTGCACGAATGGCATCATCCTGATTTGATTCACACGAATTCTGAAACATAAAATCCAGTATTTCTGTAAGGTGGCAGTAAATATGAGATCAGAGAAACACAGAAGAGCTAGCTTACCAATGACATCAACTGTGGTTCGACCGTTGCAAAACCTTCCGGTTGGTCCGTCCGGAAAATCAATCCCGTAAGGCCTGTAATTAGCCCTAGCCAACGACGCGATTGCATTATTATTGCCGTTATCCACCAAAGAATCACCAAAAATAAAGTAACAAGGAACTTGAGGCTCCCCTTGAACCCCATTATGGTGATTTAACACTGCGATCATGAACAGGGCCAACCATTTCGTAAACTGACCACCCATTTTTTGGAAACAAATGAATGGTGTTGTATGGTTTGGGTGATGAAATATAAAGTTTGGAGAAGATGTTTATATAGGAGAGAAAGAAAATGTGCAGAGCTAGACATGGAGAGTGATATCTTGCTTTATGGTTTTACAGTTGAGGAGTTCGGTGGACTCATTAATTTCACGCGGCCATAGTATGAGGTTCCACAGTACAGATTAGTCTCTAAAATTTTTGTGCTATGCACATGCAATGGGTTGCTAAATGATTGTGCTAAAAAAAATAAAAAAAATTAAAAAAAAAATAATCATCTTCCTTCTTAACATATCCCGTATCACTCTCATGTATAGGACTCGATAGAACAACTCACATATTTTGATGGATGGTGTAACATTAGTCCAACCTCTAGATCTTATTTTATTGCTTTAAAGTGTTTTTTTAAGTTTTTTTTTTTTTTGGGTTCAAATGGAGTAAATAAAAATTCTTACCAGGAAAAGTAGTTTTATTCCTCTTCAATTCTACATTAATTTTTTAGTGCACGAACAAATACACTAATAAAACATACATAAATTGATGTGTTAAATTGTAATTGATTATAATGACAAATTTACTCTATATATAATTATACATTCATTAATTATAATTTAATATATTTTATTAATTTATCTGTTAATATTTAAAATATTACTCAATTTTGTTTTAGAACTAAAGAAAGAATAAATATGGGGGACCATAATTTGACTATGAATGTGTCTATCTCTTGCGTCTTTTATATTTTTTTTTAATCAATAAATAATATAAGAACTTGAAACCATTCAAGTGAAACACATGCACTCCAACTCACAAATATGGATTTAAAATAGACATATCTGAAGATGATCATATCTAACCTAATAAATTGTACAAACCTCACTATCATGACATGAATATTAATTAATTAAAGAGAGAGAAAGGATAAAGAAAGCAAATTTTGAATATTACACGTGCAGCTTTTGTGTGTCTATATCTGTATATCTTCATCATCCCACCACATCAAGCAAGATTTACTTCTTGGGTTTCTCTATATATGTTTGAATCTAAATATGTTATCTCATATATTATTTTATTTATTATTTTAATTTAATTTAAAAATTATATTATATATATAATTTATAATTAATTTTTATAATTAATAAATTAAATATAATATAACTATTAAATTAAATTTGAGACAATAAATAAAATAATATTTAGAACAACAGATTTAAATTCATATATGTATACGTAAATAAGGTAATGGTAATCTTTTCTGACCAAATTAATTACCACCAAAAAATTAAATTCGGTAAAATAACTTTATCACTTTCTATAGGTTGAAGAAAATTAAAGCCAAGAAATTAAAATTTAAACTCTAAACAGCTAGCTAGCAGCCAGATATGAAGACATCGATCTGATCCTTTGACATTGTAAGTGTTAATTGCGAAAATAACGTAATGAGTGTGGGAATCCCAAACATATCTATCCCCAACCAACGTCGGACATGATCATTGAATTTCACTCAAACAACCTAATTATAAGTATGTTTTGATCAATTGGAGATGGAGCTTCTTTCTTTTCAAAATTAGATATGACTAATGATTTTTCCAGTCGAATTTTTAAAATTAAAATTCAATATTAATTTTTTTTTTCTTTGATACACACCATTATAAATTTATTATAAATTAGCTAAAAGAGTAAAGTTATCCATACTGACAATATATTACTAATGAATGTATATAAACTGATGTAATTAATGATGTGTCAAAATTTAATTAACATATTAATGGTTATATGTTATAGCAAAGTTATGAAAAGCACAAAATTGAACAAAAATAAATAGACAAAAATGTAAAAATTTACGTGAAAATCTAAATTGAGAAAAACCACAAGTAAGAGATAAAAGATTTTACTATATCGAAATTAAAATATTAAAACATGTGAAGAGAATACTCAACTTGAATCCCAATATATTCAATTTAATTTACAATCTTACAAAATCCACTAAAAATGAGAATATAAGAACCTTAAATTATGTTTATATAAATACATAATTGGATCCAATACAATTGAGCTCCCCCTTCCCCACCTAGGCCGAGGATTATATGTGAGCTATGAGCTTTGACTTGTCAATGTTAGTCATTTACTTACAACTAAATCTCCTTTTTTTTCATTTTTAATTTTGGGTCATCACAAATTTTATTTTGGTTTGAATTAATAAACTGATCCAACTTAAAAGAATTCTAAATAACAAAATTTAGTGTGATATATGGATAGACATGTCGTTATAATCAATTACATTTTGTTACAACAATTTGTACAAATTTATTTGTATATTTGTTGTGACGCCCCCAAATTTCCACCTCTGAATTCTCATAGAAACCTGGTCGTCAGATATCACCTCAGCATACTGAGTTGTCATTATTCGACAACTCGCCCTGTTATATCTTACAAGGATCTCACATTCGAATAAATTTACACAACAGAAGTATAAAGCTTAATTAAATAATTAAGGTCTTACAATAACAGGGTTCTAAGCACGAACAGAAGTCGTACAGTGTTCAATTATAACACTAAAGCTAGAACAATCTAGGAACATCCTAGTAGTATTCTATCTTGCTTTTGCCCTTCGAGGATTTGTCTCGCTCGACTGCTTCTAGAAGGTTTATAAAACATAGCAAAAATGAGCGAAAGAAGCTTAGCAAAAAATTATTTTATTTTGAATAAAATGATCTTTCTAGTAAAAAAAATAAAACGGTATAGTTTTGAATCATTAAAACTTTAATATTTGAATCCATGAGTTAATATGAATTCCATCAACGCATGCATGATATATGAGTAAATGTAACATCATGCCATTCAACAATTAATATTTTGAATAATTGAACATCAATTGGGTGGCATTTCTGTCCGACACTTAGTCATTTCAACACACAGTCATTTCGACATCCTCGACACACAGTCAAGTTTAACAACTCGTGCCCGTATACGTCACAGCTACAGGAGCTAATCATGTAGGGTCCCGGTACACCGGTCTTTAAAATTATGTTCAATATTCAAATTCAAATTATCATGAATCATGTGAAATGATATACGCTTACAACAGTATGGCATGCTTATACATGGTAGATATGCATAATCATTCAAGAATTTAACTTCAAACAACAAATAATGTACAAGTAATTAAATTTGTACATTCAAGGCAAATACGTATACTGAAATTTAAATCATACGTATTAATAGCTGAACAATTGGCATGCATAAGTGGACAATATCTTATATATAAGTGGAGAATAATAAATTTGCCTTAATATGCTTCCTAAACTTTTCACGTAACGCGTTTTGTGCTCGACGATCTTCGTTCCTCACTCACGTACGTTCCTATAATAATAACGATCTAACATTAGTATCATCGTTAAAATGTCTCGCTCACTCTCAAAATAATAATAAACATTTTGGAGTCCCTAATTAAAATTGACATGAACGCAAGTAAAATTTCAAAGGACAAAATTGACATTATTTCATAATTTGTTGTTTAACTGATTCCGTCTAATTTATTCTTCGTATTTATCCCGGCGCATTCTTAACCTTAAAATATTTCATCGGATCATTGTTTGGATATAAAATGATAATAACATTCGTATATAAAAATATACGATGTTTAAAAATAATAAATATGATGTGTAAACACATTGTAATTATATTTAAATCATAAAAAGGAATTAAAATAATATTCCTTAAATATTCTAATTTATTATTTAAATAAAATAGAATTTAATTGAATATAGTATTTTCTACTTTTAAGAAAATTAAATTTCCAAATTAAAAGTGATTTTAACATGCTCTTTACCAATTTTACCAACTCAATGACATTGTTGTAAATAAGGGCAAGTGACAGTTTTGTAATTATTGCAACAATGACATTTTTGTAAATAGTGCAGCAGCGGCATTTTAGTAAATAGGCTGTAGTGGCATTTTAGTAAATATGCAGCAGTGACATTTTAGTAAATAAGCTATAGTGGCATGTTGGTAAATAGGCTGCAATGGCATTTTGGTAAATATACCCCAATGGCAGTTTAGTAATTTACTACAGAGGGGTATTTTGGTAAAATGTACAGAAGGGTATTTTTATCTTTTGGATAGAAGGGTATTTTGGTAAATATGTCACCAGGGTTATTTTAGAAATTAACTCTTTCTGAAAATAATGATAAGCGGTAACAACAAAATCAAATAACTCAAGTCAACAATGGCTGACCGAGTCAACCATCGGCTGGTTGACTAGTCGGTCATCCCTTCCTCACTTCCCTGTCGTCAGATCCGTAGGCTGGCCGGTCAGCCCGCATGGCCAAGTCGACACTAAATGGTCGGTCAGGATAACAGTCGACCAAGTCGACCATTAACTGGTCGCCCAGTCGGTCCCTTCCCGGATCCGACTACTTGAGGAACTGGCTAGTCGGCCCGGTCGCCCATGGCAGTGGCTTGCAGGTCGGGCTGTTGGTCAAAAGGTAGTTAACCAAGTCAACCATTGACTGGTCTACTGGTCAACCCTTTCTTCTCCGCCCCCAGTCGCCCGACCAACAAGCTAGCCAGTCGGCCGACCTGGTAGTCGTCGGCAGTGGGTTGCCATAGCCATACACACGTACACACATTGAATCAAAAGGTAAGCTCAACTTTGTGGCAAATAGATTGGTGAAAAATCGATTCTCATCATCCCTGTGACCTGGAACCTCAATAACAGGGAGGTCGTGTTCATCGTCTTC
>JAUMHB010073292.1:0-12946 GCA_032359685.1 Pittosporum tobira | reverse complement strand
TCCGTTTGGGGTTCTGAACTATGGGCGAAATCAGGGATTTCGACCTAAAGGATAACCTTCTTTTCATAACCTGGGGACGAAAATCGAGATTCCAGAATTCGAGAGTAAGGCTTATCCTGATGAGTTTATCAACTGTTTGCATACGGTGGAGAGGATCTTTGATATTAAGGACCTAACCGATGACCATAATGTAAAACTAGTGGTGATCAGACTAAGAAAACATGCTTCAATATGGTTAGAACACCTCTTTTGTTGGATGACAATTCTCTAATCGTGATTTCTAATTCAATTTTATTATAAAACTTGTGGATGAGTTTTTTTCAATGGCGAGGAGAATGATGCAGATGGAAAGTAATTTATTATTATTCAATATTGTATGATATTGTTTAGAGAAAATTTATTATATTTTATTTAGTATTTTATTTATATTAAGTAAGTGACTGTTCTAAAAGTTTTATTTAAGATAATAGCATATTATTAGGAGATTTAGTGCTTTTTAAATTAGGATTTTACTTGGTTATTAAGTCATGGTTTTCCTATTTAAATAATTGTAATATCTCATTTTTATGGGAGTGAATTATTATTATTAATTGAGTAAAACCTTGTGGTTTTTATTTGTTTGCGGATAAGAGTGATCTCTGCGAAGAGACCTCAAAACATATTGCAGTATAACTGATTTCCTACAATAATAAGCAAGATCTATCTTCTTTTTTTTTATCTTTTTCTATTTTTTTACCAATTCTATCAATTGTCTTACATTAGGGATGCTAGAGTTTCTTCTTTGATTTTATGAAATTTGATCGATTTTTATTTGAGAAGTATGAAATTTAAGGTTTGTTATATGTATGCCATGTGTGGGATTTATTTTTATGGAGCTTAAGTTACATAATGGGTGGTTATGAGACAAAATTCTTTGAAGACGGTTTAACGGGTCACAAAAAGTGGAACTTCCATGGAATTTCCTGTGGGAATTTGGGTTTGTGACAGACATAACTATCATATTAAACCATATAATTCACACGAAAAAAAGTCATATGAGACGGGCTATGCCATCACAAATATAATAGTAGTTTGCGATGGTAACCACTGTTACAAATGTCCATGACTTCTTGGTGTAAACATTGGTAACGCATACTTTTTCACCGTCACATATAGTATTTGAGACGGTTCAGGGGGTCACATATAATATTTGGGGCATATTGGTACAGGACACCCACTAACTATCTCATTAACCGTCGCAAATATTATTTGTGATAGTTTAATGGCATTTTGTGACGGTCATGTTTCGAAAGACATCTATTGCTTATGTATGTTATGCCTAAGGAATGAGAGAAGAAGATTAATCGGAAAAATGTTAGAGGATTGTGAAAATGGAGGAAAATTGTAGGAGATTTTCAAAATCCTCAATAGTATAAATTAATAAATATATGTTAATAAATTTGTTATGCAAATATATAATGAAGAGATATGATGATTAAATAATTTTATGATGAAAAGAGGTGATGGTTCAATGGTAAACAACATCTTTTTAAGTTAAAAGGTGCATCTAATCCAATTGATATATCTCTTCATGCTATAATGAATTGAAAATGTACATCTAATCCATGTGAAATATCCATTCAAATACCAAAACATCTCTTCAAAGGGCTGCTTAGAGTCCTATAAATAGGACTAATGATTTTTTTTTCAATCTATCCAATAAACTCATATTTCACATATGAGTGGATTTACTCGTACTTGAAATATTTAATAATTTATTTTCTTCTCTTTCCTATTATGGTTTTGATTACATATTAATTCTGCATTTAGTATTTAATAAGGATTAAGTTATGGTGCCTATCTTATCTTGGGAGGCAAATTCGTTGTTATAACCTTATGCAGTATATAAGGGACGAATATTGTCTTAAGAAAATAGTGAGTATCACTTGATTTGGGCGGATATTATTTTATCCGAATTATTATGCTATTATCAAAACTTTGTTATAACAAATGTTCCAACACATAGTCCATAAAAGCAGATTCAACATTTATGGTTACATAAAAAGGTGATATACAATCACTAGGTTCACATTAGCACCAAAAAAAAAAAGAAGAAAGAAGAAAGAAAAAGAAAAAGGAAATTTAAATAAAAATAATAATCATAAAAAGGAACTTGGTGACAATAATTGTAACGGATAAGGTCACATTACAAGATATTTGAAAGAGCTCATCATGGAAAACAATTTTTTTAAGATTGTGATATGAGAAAAAAAATAAATGCATCAATAATTTTTAGGCTTTATGCTCCAATACCATAATAGAATTAAATATAGGGATATATGAAATAATAGATTGGAGAGATAAAAAAAAAACGATTCGTTAGTTTGGCTATATATAGAGACCTACACACAGGAAAGATAATATAATATCATCTTTACATAATATATTTACAATCTATTGAACTATTAATTTCTAGGATAAAACTTTGTGATGATGATAACAATTATCTTCAGCCCAAGATAATGATATAAATTAATAAATATATGTTAATATATTTATTATGCAAATATATAATGAAGAGATGTGATAATTAAACAATTTTATGATGAAAATGGGTGATGGTTCAATGGTAAAAAGCATATTTTAAAGTTAAAATGTGCATCTAGTCCAATTGATATATCTCTTCACGGTATAATGAATTGAAAAGGTGCATCTAATCCATGTGAAATGTCCATTCAAATACCAAAATATCTCTTCAAATGGGTACTTAGAGTCCTATAAATAGGACTAATGATTTCATTTTTCAATCAATCCAATAAAATCATATTTCACATATGAGTGGATTCACTCTCTTAAATATTTCTAGTACTTGAAATATTTAATGGTTTTATTTTCTTCTCTTTCCTATTATGGTTTTGATTACATATTAATTATGTACTTAGTATTTAATGAGGATTAAGTTCTGGTGTCTATCTTATCTTGGGAGACAAATTCATTGTTATAATCTTGTGCAATATATAAAGGACAAATATTATCTTAAGGAAATAATAAGTATCACTTGATTTGGATTGATATTATTTTATTAAAATTATTGTGCTATTATCAAAGAGGGATTACAATAAATGTTCTAACACATAGTTCATAAAAGTTGATTCAACATTTATGGTTACATAAAAAGTTGATATACAATCACTAGGTTCACATTAGCACCAAAAAGAAAAAAGAAAAAAGAAGAAAGAAAAAGAAAATTTAAATTAAAAAAATAATAATAATAAGGAACTTGGTGACAATAATTGTAACGGATAAGGTCACATTACAAGATCTTTGAAAGAGCTCATCATGGAAAACAATTTTTTCAAGATTGAGCTACGAGAAAAAAATAAATGTATCAATAATTTTTAAGTTTTATGCTCCAATACCATAATAGAATTAAATATAGGGATGTATGAAATAATAAATTTGAGAGATAAAAAACGATTGGTTGGTTTGGCTATATATAGAGACCTACACACACGAAAGATAATATAATATCATCTTTGCATAATATATTTACAATCTAATGAAGTATTTCTAGGATAAAACTTTGTGATGATAATAAGGATTATCCTCAACCCAAGATAATGGTAAATTTATATTTAGTACTAATTATGTGTAAATATTTCTTATTTGACTTTCGTACAGGATTTTAAATGTTATGTTGGATAGTAAACAATAAATGAGGTATTAATGTGTAATTAATTAATAGTTAACAATGTATGAGTGGGTCTAATCATCATAATTAGTTACAAGCATATACATAATTTTGTATTATAATTTTATATGCAATTATAATAACATTAGTAATATTCTATATTTGCATTGATAATTTCCTCAAAATTTTTATAAATACCCCAGCAATAGACATTCTCGAAAAAAGATTTTGAAATAATATAGAGACATATAGAGACAGATAATATTCAAAGTCAAAGAAAAAATGAAGGATGAAATTAGGGAAAACACCGAGAAGCCTTATGGTTCCTCTTTGCAAGTTCAATCAGCAGCCCAGGATCAACCCACAGCGACGTGGAAACTAGTCCTCATCGCTGCCATAGCTGCTGGAGTCCAGTTCGGGTGGGCCCTCCAGCTCTCCCTACTCACCCCATACGTTCAACTCCTTGGCATTCCCCACACCTGGGCCACATACATCTGGCTATGCGGCCCAGTCTCCGGCATGCTAGTCCAGCCAATTGTAGGCTACTATAGCGACCGTTGCCAATCCTCCTTTGGCCGACGACGGCCTTACATTGCCTCCGGCGCAGGCCTTGTCACCATCGCAATAATCTTCATCGGCTTTGCGGCTGATATAGGATACAAGTGCGGCGACGATCTGACAAAATCATTAAAACCTCGTGCCATTACTATATTCGTCATCGGATTCTGGATCCTCGATGTTTCAAATAACATGCTGCAAGGCCCTTGTAGGGCCTTCCTAGCCGACTTATGCGTGGGCGACACCAGAAAAATGCGTAGCGCTAACGGATTCTACTCATTTTTCATGGCCGTCGGAAACGTACTTGGTTATGCCGCCGGTTCATACACTCGCCTGTACAAAATCTTTCCATTTTCAGAAACAAAAGCATGCGATGCTTATTGTGCTAATCTAAAAAGTTGTTTCATCATTTCCATAGCCTTGTTATTAATCATAACCACATCGGCGTTAACCGTTGTCACAGAAAAGCCA
This sequence comes from Pittosporum tobira, assembly GCA_032359685.1. Taxonomy (NCBI): domain Eukaryota; kingdom Viridiplantae; phylum Streptophyta; class Magnoliopsida; order Apiales; family Pittosporaceae; genus Pittosporum; species Pittosporum tobira. The sequence goes on along the minus strand of JAUMHB010073292.1, from coordinate 8,247 downwards.
TGGTCACCAAGCCAAGAGTCTGACGTGGAAGCTTTAGGCTCCACCAGTAGGCCACCTTTCTTTAGCGAACTATGCAGTGCTTTAAAGGATTTGCCTAGGCCAATGATAATTTTGTTATTAGTGACTTGCCTGAATTGGATTGCATGGTTTCCATTTTTGTTGTTTGATACCGATTGGATGGGGAAAGAGGTGTACGGTGGGAAGGTCGGAAAGGGGAAATTGTACGATGAGGGGGTACATGCCGGTGCATTGGGATTGATGCTTAACTCAGTGGTTTTGGGTGTGACGTCACTTGCGGTGGAGTTCTCGGTGCATGGGGTTGGTGGTGTGAAGAAGTTGTGGGGTGGCGTCAACTTTTTGTTGGCAGTTGGCTTGGCTATGACGGTGGTAGTGTCCAAAGTTGCCGACGATCAACGCCGGTATGGCCCCGGCGGTGACCTTCTATCACCTCCAGTTGGGATTAAGGCTGCGGCATTATCTCTTTTCTCAGTGTTGGGTATCCCTCTTTCGGTGAGTTCAAAACTTTTTGTTTTATACTCCATCCATCACACACAAAAAAATAAATTCAAACTACTTAATTTACACAAATCAAAAAATATTATTTTTAAGGCGAAAAAATAATTATATATTACATAAATTTATTTCTCCTAATAAAATTTTTATTTTTTAAATATAAACTATATAATTTTCTTGATTTATGTGTTTAATCTTTCATTTTATGACAAAAAATTATGCATTTAATTTTCTTTTTTGGAATAGGGGGAGTATATATTTATTTCCTTTTCTTATTTTCAATTGACAATCTTCTCTTTTTAAAATGACACCAATTGTTTTAAATTTTTTTGAAGATGCCGTGAATTTGCTCGAATGATATTAGATAGGGGACTGAATGAAAGTGTTATTTAGGTTCTAGATTTGAAATTTTACATTGGCAATTCTTTTATAAACAAATAAAAAATTTTAAATTATGTAAAAAGTCAAATATTGTAAAAATTGTAAGATAGATGGAGTAAATGTTGTTCTCATCTTTTGAATTTATGAAATCTATTATAATATCCTCAATTAAATTTCTTTAAACCTATAATATTGTCATAATTTGATTGTGTAATCTTTAGATTATCATACACCCACACACACCTATCTGTGGTGCAGGTGACTTTTAGCATTCCATTTGCCCTAGCATCCATATTTTGTAGCAATTCTGGTGCAGGACAAGGTAAAATTTTTGGTTCCTGAGTTCCAGTAATTTTATTTTTACCAGATTCTTTAGGCGTTCTCATGATTAAGCTACTTAACTTTGTTGCTTTGATTGTTTTAGGTCTCGCCCTGGGAATTCTCAATCTTTCAATTGTTATACCACAGGTAAAAAAATTGAAACACAATTAAAAGTTTTGATGTTGAAACTTTATTCCACTCCGATTAGATAAGATTTACTCCATCCGTCCTAATTTAAATGTCTTAATTTATAATTTAGTATGTCCCAAATTAAATGTCACATTTCTAGTTTGTTCATTATTTTTGTAATATTCTTCTAGTTAATTATTTACGTCAACTTTTACTGAAAATATCAAAAAATAAAAAAAATTAATGCAAAATTAATAGAAAAAGGGAGATAGAAATATTGGAAAGAGGGAGAAAGTAAAAACAAATATGTAAATTATGTCATTTAATTAATTATCATCTGGAAAAACATAAAAGAACAATGTGGGAAGAAAAAAAAATTTAAAGCCTGGAATTAGGATATTTAAATTGGGACTGAGGCATACCTTTTATTTTGGTGCATGATATATATGACTTAAAATTTCATTAAAATAATACACAACTGAAAATTTTGATGTTCAATGTAATTTTGAGAATAAATTTAAATTACTTACGGGTGTGATTTCCGACCCATGGGATCTGGCCTTATTTTACCGCCCCAAACAGTACGTTTTATAAAATAAATAGGCTCTCTATTCTACGATATGCAGTAATATAATGGTACTTAATAATATCATAACAAATTATAATATTATTCTTGGAAATAATCACAAGTACCTTCGTATAATTTTGTGAAATATTCATAAATATATTTTATATAAATAATTTTTTTCAACTATTATTTGTGAATATGTAAAATATGTAACAATTCATTATTTGTGAATATTTTATTAAAATAAATTTTCAATTCATTTTAACTAAAAAAAATTTATTACAAACCCATCATATCCCAAAAGAGAAAAAGTAATAAGCAAATAAATTTTTATTTCCTTTCCTTTTTTGTTAAACTTCATTTATTATTGTTCTCTATAGTGTACATATTATGTTGATAGAATCAAAACTACTTAAATGGAGAAATTAATGAAATAATGTTCTTCCAATGTTGAAACAGATGTTTATATCTGTATTAAGCGGACCGTTCGATGCCCTGTTCGGAGGTGGCAACTTACCGTCGTTTGTGGTTGGAGCAGTTTCTGCAGCGGCTAGCGGCATACTGGCTATAACCATGCTCCCAAATCCTTCTCAGGAAGCTTCATCCAAACTTACATTTGCTCCTTCATCTCATTAAAATTCTCCCGTTGTAGTCCTTAGTCAACTTTCCTTGGTCAACTTTCATTCTTCAAAAAACCATATGTAATTTTGGTGTAGCCGACTTGCAAGTCGGTCCCACCGTTATTTAAGAAATCAAATCAGTTGTTTAATGTGTTATTTCGAGTACTAGAGCTGCAGCCTACACAGTAGTCGTGGTGGTGCATGGTTAGTCTTTAGATCCTTTTTGCCGAGGACAACTTTGCTTTGATTATTAGATTCAACTATTTACTTAGTAAAACTATGCAAAGCATTCGCGGTAACTAATCTGAATCAAATTATGATGTTGTTTAGCATAAATTATTTGAAAATAATTTAAAATTTATTTATTTATTTAAATAAATATGTTGTCGTACTTAACCTATAACTTATTTTTTCAAAATTAATAATAAAAAAAAAATTAAGATAATCAGTTGTTTAGTTTTATACTCCAATCATTCTTTAATATTTGACGTTTTAGAAAATAAAAATTATTCCTTCTTATCTGTCACGGGCCTCTATTACCCCTTCTCTCATGTTTTTAACTTCTATTTTATCTCTTCCCTCTCTTGGTTTTGGTTAATTACCTCTTCCCTCTCCTCTTTACATTCTTTTACCTTCTGTATTTATCTAAACCTGGAATAAGCTACTCCACGTTTCTCTTACTTAATTGCTTGTTTGTTTCTCCTTTTTTCCTTTTTCTCCTTTTTTTTTTTTTTTTTCCAGGCAACTCACTCGTAAGCTCCTCCATATTTAGCCTTTTTTGATAATACTTTTTCCATACCTTTACATATATGAATTTTATTTCTCGGACAGCAATAACTATAAGTATATTTAACGAAATTTGAAAAGGTGGAAGAAAAAAAATTGCTTAATTATATTTTACTATAACTCGCATGTTATTTTAAGAAAATGTTTTTACCGGCAATTATAATTATATTTAGCAAAAATGAAAAAGTTGTGAAGAAATAAATTACTTAAGCCCAATATGGAATAACTTATGTTTAGATTATTTTAAAGTGTTTGTTGTAGTTAATTTTGAAAAAAGTTATAGGTGGAGTATAACAATATTTTTAGCTTATTTGGAAAAATTGGTCAGTAAGTGCTTTATTTTTATTTTTTTTAGTAGCGTATTCTACTTAACAAATAAGTTTTAAGTTGGCCTAACAAATGGATGGATAAGAATAGATTTGGATTAACATAAATGGATTTGGATATATTTGGATTTGGATTAAAATAAATTGAATTTTACATGGTTGTTAAATGGATGGATATATATATGGATAAAGATGTATATAGATAATCATTATCAACCTTAAATTTCATAGATCATTTTGTTGTACGTTTATCGAAAATAAATAATATACTCTTTGTTGGAAAGCTCTCGACGTCACGAATTTAATGGTGTAAATATTTTATAATTCCGATGGCGTTTGAGTCTTGAAAATGTAGGAAGAAGAAAAAAATAAAAATAAAAATAGTCTATAGAAAAATGTCACATTGCAACAATTTGTTACATAATAAACATGATGAATACTCATTTTGCTAAGTTAATATTATCTCAATTACAAAATTAACAACTATACATAGATTACATGTGTTCAATTACACATATAGTTATGCATATATTAAGTGATTCAATCACTAGCCATTCAAATTCACTTAATTTGTAAAACCATTTAACTCGGTCCTTATAAACCTCTCTAAATAATTTCAATCCATATCCATTTAACATTAGATGATTTTGGGTATTTATTAGATTGTCATCCATTTTGCCAGGTCTAACTACACCAAACAGACGTTAATTAGATTTTATGTAGAACTCAAATTATGAAGGGATGATTTACTTCCCAGGGAGGTCTCTGGTTCAAGTCTTACCCTATTCATAGAGATTCCTAGGCTGAGAAGAAATCCGCCCCGAGAAGGAGCTCACGTCTTTCACAACAATAGTTATATGACAGATAATTCTTTTTATCGGAAAAATATGCCCTCGAGAGGTTTTAATTTCTTCGCAGCATGAGTACTTAGGATAAATACTAATGCGAATTCTTCAGGAGCTTTTTTCCGTTGCCAAAAGAGGTAGCAGATTCCAGTAAGTTGGAGAATGGAATTGTTTGGGACTGTGGGCAAGACCAGGCGAACTGTAGCCTGATTATATCAAACCAAAAAACATAGATATTTCCACCGTTTTAAAATTAGAGATACTCTAGAGTTTTAATAAATTATGTTTGTGAAATTATAAAATTAAAATTATTATATAAATTTGTCAAATGAGTTTGTATGTAATAATATTTTTACAATATTGATATCAATCAGAATAAAATAAATTCACTTGAGATTTGAATTTAGAATTCGTAAATATACTACAATAAAATACATATGTATCTTTAATTTTAGAACATATGAGTATAATTTATCTTCTTTGCTCTATTTCGCCCTTGAGAGCATATATATATATATATATATATATGTAAATTTTCCTTTCTACCTGTGTTCATGAGTTAGATTATAAAAATTAAAAATAAATAAATAAATAAAAACAAGAGGAAAAAATGCGTAATACTAATTTACCCTTATGTATGTTGCCTGAGGAAAATACGGTTATATCGTTGCAAGTTGCCCATTTAATAGTACAAGAGCATTTTATCTTATTATACAGACAATGCTCTTCAGATGTGCTTCGTATTCTTTCGAAAAAATAAATGTGCCTGTTATAATTTATTTTTTATTTTTTTCTGTTATGATTTAGACAACTATGACATTCTTATACTCCAGCGTCTATTATATTAGATGTATAAATTTCATGTATCTAGGTAAACTACAGATGCAAGAAAGTAGGGAGGTGACGGTCTCAATCCGTCTGCGTAGTTCAGAACAAGTGTTTGTAGGAGTTCAAATATGATGTCCCAAATTCAATCAAACAGTTATATTGTATTTAAATTTATTAATTGTAAAAAATAAATGTAAATACAAATTTTATACGACTTAAATGTAGTACAATCGTCGGATTGGATTTAAGACAACTGATGGGATAGTAAGTGTGATGCTCTCAAATTTCCACTACCGAATCGACGTGGAAATGGGATCGTCAGATAACATTCTCAGCATATTTGAGTAGTTAATATTTGACAACTCGTCATGCTATATCTCACAAAGATCTCACATACGAATAAATGTACACACAGTGGAAGTATAAGCTTTAATTGAATAATAAAAGTCTTATAATAACAGGGTTTAAGTACGAACAGAAGTCGTACAATATTCGATTACAACATTCAAGTTAGAAAAATCTGGGAAACATCCTAGTAGTATTATACCTTGCTCTTCCCCTTCGAGGATTCGTCTCGCTCGATTGATTCTAGAAGGTTTATAAACATAGCAAGAATGATCGAAATATGCTCAGCAAGAAATTATTCTATTTTGAATAAAATGATCATTCAAGTCAAAAGTATATAAAACGATGTAGTCTTGAATCGATAAAGCTTAACATTTTGAATTCAAGAGTTAATATGAATTTCATCAAAGCATGCACGATATACGAGTAAATGTAATATCACGTTATTTAACATTTAATAGTATGAATAATTGAACACCAATTGGAATGACATTTTTACCCGACACTTTGTCATTTAGTCATCCTCGACGCACAGTCAAGTTTAACATCTCGTGCCCTTATACATCACAACTACAAGAATTAACTATGTAGGGTCTCGGCACACTGGTCTTTAGTTATATTCAATATTCGAGTTCAAATTATCACGTATACGATAAACATTTCATCATGGCATGTTTATACATGGTAGATATGTATAACCATTTTAAACAAATCAAGAATTTAACTTGAAGTAATAAATAATGTACAAGTATTTAAATTTGTACAATCATCACAAATACCTATATTGGAATTAAAATCATACGTATTAAAAGCGGAATAAATTATATGCATAAGTGAACAATAATTTATACATGGTTTAGGGAATAATGAACTTGCATGCATAAGTGGACAATAAATTATACATATGTGTGGAGAGTAATAACTTGCCTTAGCGAAGCTTTCTAAATTTTCCACGTGATGCATTTTGCAATTGGCGGTTTTCCTTTCTCACTCATGTACGCTCCTATAATAATAACGGCCTATTGTTAGTATCGTCGTTTTAAAATAGGCCGCTCACTCTCAAAATATTCCTAAGCATCTTAAAGTTTTCCTAATTTAAAAATGACATAAACGCACGCAAAATTTCAAAGGGTAAAATTGTCATTATTTGATAATTTGTCATTTGACTAATTACATCCAATTTATTCCTCATATTTATCCCGGGGTATTCTTAACCCTAAAATACTTCATCGGATCCTTGTTCGGATATAATACGACTATAACATTCGTATAAAAATATACGGTATTTTAAAAATAATAATTATGATGTGTAATTACATCGTAATGATATTCAAATCATTAAAAGAATTAAAATAATATTTGTTAAGTATTCTAATTAAAATAGAATTTAGTTAAACACAATATTTTTCTAATTTAAGAAAATTAAATTTCCCAGTTAAAAATAAATTTAACATGTTCTTTATAATTTTTTCTAACTCAATGACATTGTTATAAATAAGGGTAAACGACAATTTCATAAATAGTACTGCAGTGGCATTTTTGTAAATACATTGCAGTGATATTTTTGTAAATACTGGCATTTTTGTAAATATACCATAAGGGTAATTTGATAATTTACTGTAGATGAGTATTTTGGTAAATATGTCATCAAAATATGCCTCTCTAAAATTGATAATAATAATGATAATAGTAATAATAATAATAATAAGAATAATAATAGTAACATAAGAATTAAATAAAACTGGTATTGGGACAGTTGACCAAGTCGACCATTGACTGGTTGGCCTGGTCAACCCCTTCTCCTTGGATCTGGCCATCGGACTGAATGACTGGCCCATCGGCCGGGTTGGCTATCGTGGCAGTGGACGGCAGTGATTGGCCGGTCGTGTCAAATGGCAATTGACCAAGTCAACCGTTGACTGGTCAGCCCCTTCTCCCTCGTCTCCGGCCATCAAACTGGCTGACTAACCGGTCAGCCGACATGGCAGTGGTCGGTAGTGGGCAGCCATGGCCACACACACACACACACCCACACACACTGGATCAAAGGGTAAGCTCGATTTTGTGGCAAAATGATTGATGAAACATTGAATTTCATCAACCCGTGGCTTGAAACCTCAAGAACAGGAAGTCCATGTTCATCTTCCTCTGTTCAGGCGAAGAAGCCATCACCGGCGGCTATAAGCTCGCCGAAAAAATTCAAACATACTTTAAAACGGTATGAAAACTCGATTGAAAGGTACCAAAATGATCCTTGCAACTGTAGGAATCCATTAGACCTTTCAATCGACTTAGAAAAATCCGATTTGAGCCCAAAAATTTGATCTTTAATCAAGAACACGTCAGAAAATAAGCCGACTATAAATCAATCTTAAACGGCTCAACTCTTGACCGTTTTTATCGATTGAAGGCTTAAATAAATTTTAAGAAACTCCTAGATGTTATTCTAATCATCAATTTAACTTAAACAACAAAAAAATTCCTACTTTGATCTTACTCGAGCAAGAACAAGAACAAAAATTTAAAAGTTTGATTTTTGGAGTCGTGCGGCTGTGTTTAGGGTTAGGGTTCGATGAATGAATGAT
>JAUMHB010073281.1:0-10505 GCA_032359685.1 Pittosporum tobira | reverse complement strand
AAACAAATTTAGGGATGAGTAGTTTTTTTTAGTCGCCTTGTGGTTTTTTTCCCCCACCAATTATTCTTGTTATCATATTATTTATTATTTTTGCTGTCCCAAAATTTAAATTTTAAAATATTAAAATTAAATTATAAAAGAAATTTTTTGAATTTTTAAATTTTAAAAATTTAAAATAATAATATTTTATATGTAATTTATAACATTCATTTGACAACAATTAAAATAAATAAATCAGTAACGTGTTCCCTCATTTTGACATCAATAAAAAAAAATATTAATGCGTCCCCTTTGTCGTTTTGTGATTCCTTTTTTTTGCCATATTATCTATTATTTTCTTTTGCTCAAAATTATAGATATTTTTGATATGTATTAAATTATGTTTTTCTAAATGTTAAAAATTAAATTATAATATAAATTTTAAAATTTTTAAAACCTTTTATTTATTAGTGTTTTATATGTAACTTACAACATTCACTTTGATATCAATAAAAGTAGAAAAAACAAATTACATTGTATTTTAATAAAATCACTAAAATTTAAAGTTAAAAATAGTTGTTTTGAACTTTATGTTATTCTAGATTTCCTCAATTTAGAAAAAGAAAATTTTAGCTTAGACTTTTTATAGTCAATTTACAAATTTAATTTATTATTGTAATATTTAAAAAAGCAGATTGTATTTATAATTTTAGAAAAAATAATTTATAATATTCATAAATATATGAGTTAAATAAAATGAATGACACAATTTTTAGTTTATAAATCATAAATTATTATTTAGTTAATTATTTATATATATATATATATTTTTAAAAATTAAATTAAAATAATTGTGCTAAGTGCTGCACGAATTACTCGTAAAAATTATTTGCAGGACTGAAAGTTCAGCCAAACCCTAGAAATTAAGTGTTACATAGCTTAAACCCTATCAACCCGTAAAATTTCTCGCTTAGTCGCTACCTTTCTTACTGAGCTCCAACAATGGCGGATTTCAGACCAGAAGAGAAGCACATGAAGAGAAAGAGCAAGAAGAGAAAGCTCAGAACTGAGGAGAAACGCGAAGAACCTCCCTCTAAAGCTTCTCGTATCGAACTCTCAACGAGAGAAAACGAAGAGCCAAAACAAGAGGAGTCAGTAGAGAGAGAAACAAGTGAAATACCTCAATACTGCCCTCCATGGAGAAATTTACAGCTAATTTTATCACTCCAGAACAAACAAATTGAACCTCAAAGGTTAGTCTCCCCAATATTTCATAATTTTTTGTGTTGAGCTGGGAATTTCGAGTCGAGATCTTTAAAATTGTGGGGAAAGAAAGGAATGGAAATGAATTTAATCGATACTCTATCTGTCCCTTAAAAACTTTTTCTACTTTATTTTTTAATGTCAACTCGAATTTGATACTATTTCTACATCGAACGTGATACTAAATTGATAAATTTTAAAGACTGTATAATATTTCTATATCGAATTTGATACTGCTAACTCCATTGTTTGCTAAAAAATTGAAATATAGATGCTTAAATATTACTGTAATTCTAAAAATAGTTAACAAGGACTAGAGAAGTCAAACTTGTTCGAGTTTAATGAGACAAAGAGGGTATAAAAGAAGAAAGATATATTCTGTCACTCTCTCTCGCATTGGGCGTATATATGAATATTGGCTGTATTGTTTGCTTAGAAATCGTATGGGAAGAATGTCGCATTTACTCAACTGAAGTTAATACTGAAACTTGGCTTATACTTTTTTTTGCCAAGTGGGTTCATTTTTTTAATTTCTTTATGAATCCCCTTTCGGTACTCAACGAGGAAGGGGAATGGAAGGTAAATCACATGAGGGAAAAGATTTAAGGAAAAAAAGAAAGAAAGAGAGAAAAAGAGAAAGAGAAAGAAAGGAAGAAAGAAAGAAAGGAAGAAGAAGAAAAGATTAATGAGTACTAGACCAGCTATATGTTGATCTCAAAAAATCAATTATCAAATAATGCGATCAAATCAAAATCAAAGCCAAATTGATTAAATTTATTTTTACACATCTAAGTTTGAACAGCGCTATTTTTTGCTATATTCATTTGTTTGATACGTAAATGAATGCAGAAAGGTTGAACTTGCACACGCTTATGTGAAATCAAGAGTTAGTGAAGGAGCACATCAGACCACGCAAGACTTTGAGACTGTTAGCATTTCGCGAGTGGTAGTTTCCGTTAACAATTGGGTCCAGTCACTGTTGATTTCTTCGGAAAAGAAATCTAGAGATGAAGGAAATATTAAACTTGATTCTCAAGCTACTGGGTCATATTTGGATTACAGATGCTGGGAGATTTTCAGGTTTTGCTTGGAAGAATCTTTAAAAATGTGTGTTCCATTGAGCTTATCACGGGACTTCTTGCGGGTTATTCATTGCATTGCAGGGGATGCATTGTCGCGACTCAGTGTTGCATCCTTACATCAAGTCGAAAATTTGGGCAGTGAAGTATTGAAATTCTATAATAATGTGCTCAGTTCCATTTCTTGTATTTTTGATTCCCATGGAGGAGTTTCGAATGAAAACTTAGATTTATGGGTTTTGGTTGTTGAGAAGGTACTAGAGCTTGCACGGAAAGTTCTAGAAGACAGGCTTGATGACAGCAATATGGGCATCTTTGCCCTTCAGTTTTTTTGTGTTGTGATTGAGCCATTCGCCCGATTTTTGAGGGTCCACCCCACCCGGAAAAACGGTTTTCATGATTTTGTTGATAAGCTTCTTGAGCCTCTATTGCATTTGATAGATGTCTTGCATCAATATACTCGTAGCAGCAATTCTGGATGGGCCGGTAATTTATTGAAATTAGTTGAAGAAGTATTGTCTCAGGGGTTGTTCCACCCGACTCACACTGACGGATTTCTGAGCCTGCAGAGTTTGACCAAGTACAAGACCTCTGATTATGAAAAAGTCAAAGATTCGAAGACGGTTGTTAAAAGTTATCACAGACACCTGTTCGAGAAGCTGGAAAAGATTATGTCAGGGACAAGTGCATCATCATTAGGTGGGATAGGGGAGCTGTTTGGCTTGTTTATTAACTGTGTTAAAAATCAAAAGGGAATTCCTGTCAGAGAGGAAGGTGCTGGGCAGTTGGACGTTGAAAATACCGGACAGATCTTCAAAAGTGGTTTGAATTCAGAAACACGAAAATCAGTAATTGATTTCTTTGTACAGATTATGGAACCTTTATTAGTGCAGATTAGTACTTATCTTGAAGATGACCTGGAAGTGGGCCTCACGTTGTCAAATGCCCATTGCACGATCAGATTAGCAAATAAAATACTTGCTAGCTTTATGCATGAAAGTGTATATGTACGCACGGAGGATACATATGAAGGAGCTTGTGTTAATTTCCTGAAGGCTGTCTATGAGATGATTATGTCATTTTCTGCCAAAATAAATCAAGTGGTGCCATCATTGTTTGGTTTACATGACGGGACCCACAAAGAGGTTATAAACTTAATTACCAAGGAGCTTATTGTTGCCGTAAAGTGCCTACTGGAAATCGAATATGAGGTTGTTGGGAATGATTTGGAAAGATTATGGCTTATGACAATCTCACATGGGGCCTTGGGCCTCGTTTTGATGGATATGCCCAAACAGTCCTTGTTAACAGAGATTATTCACCTTGGATGCCAAGTGATTAACCTTTATAGCGAACTTCGTCAGGTTAGTGAGTTCTTTAATTATTTTACTTTGCTACTTTTTTCTAAATTTGTTTTTGAATCTCTTTATTGAAAAAAATTTATTGGCTTAATCATTTAATATGTTGATTTTATTAATTGAACTGGTGTAGGTCAGTAATTCAGTATTTGCACTTTGTAAAGCAGTAAGGCGATTTTTATCGTCTGCCAGAGATGGTCAAATGTGCAAACTTTCGTTATATTATGAATCATATGCAAAATCTGTGGGAACGTTATTATGCTCACAAGAGTTCAGACTTTCCATTTATAACGCTATTAAGATCATACCAGAGGGGCAAGCGAGTAAATTCATACGGAAACTAACCGTAGATATATCTGAATCCCTCGTTTGGATGAAAGGTAGTTATTCAATTGATGATAATGGTAGCTTCCCATGCTTAAATATACAAGCAGAAGTCCTAGGGAGCAGTTTTTCTGAACTATATACGTTAATTCTGGATTCAGTTACTGTTACTGCTGGTAATAGTAGTCTAGTCGGAGTTTCCATGAACGATCTAATGGCTGTAATTCGCCCTAACATAACTAATCTGGTTGGATTAGACCCGAGTGGTGTTTCTGAGTTCGTGTCTACTGTTATTGGAGAACCTATAAATATGGGGTCCACTCATTGGGTCGTTGTGTTCTTCTTTCGTTTGTATATGTCGTCTAGAAGCTTATACCGGCAAGCGGTCAGTCTTGTGGGCCCAGATATGTCAAGAAAAATGTCAGAAATAATGGACGACTCATTTACGGCTTACTCAGGTCGGGATTGGCTGGAGCGGAATGGTGGAACCGATGAAGGCTATTTTTCTTGGATTGTCCAACCTTCGGCTTCTCTTCTGACCACCATGGAAGCCGTTTTAAATATTTGTGTTCAAGATGCCGTTGCAGCAGATTGCTCCACCCTGATTTATGTAATGAATGCCATGGCGATCCAGAGGCTTGTTGACTTGAATAAGCTGATTAAGTCCTTTGAATATCTACTTCAGATGAACAGTGTTTTGAATAGTAGTAAGTTGACAGATGATGCTGAGTTGTTGCTGCAACGTAAAAAAGGTAAAAAATCGAGAAGGCATGTTTCAGATTTGAGGCAAGAGGCGGCTGAATTGACTGGTTTCATGATGAAATATGTCTCATTAGTGGAGACTTTTCCTGAAAATGATTCGTGGGATTTCAGTGTCGGCGCAATAAATGGAAAGTCATTGCCTGCTGCGACATGGTGGATGCTTTGCAAAAATATCGATGTTTGGTGTGCTCACGCTGCTAAAAAGAAGTTGAAGATGTTTATCTCACTCTTGATCCAGAATTCTCTTCCCGATTCAATGGCAAGTTTTAGCGTCCTTGGCAAGCACATGAAGACAGTAAATGTGCAACAAATCTCATTTGAACTTCTCAGCAACGCTGTTTTTTACGAACAAAAAGTAAGATAAGTTTTTATAAACTAGTTTAAGGCATGATTATCAGACTATTATTTATGCAAATTTTTAATTAATTGCTGATACTTTCTTTGTTGCAGTTTGCTTGCAGGCACATGGCATCAAGGATTTGCAAGCTTTTAGAGAATTCAGTATCACCACTATTTAAGAACTCTGGAGAGATTCATTTGACTTCACCACCTGATTGGTCAAAGGTTTTGGATTCCTTCGAAAATTCATCAATTGTTGTTTCAGACTACAATTATGTTGTTAATCCCCAGTCTTCTGGAGCAGAATTACTCGTTGAAATTAACGCTTGTCAACGTTTGCTCAAGTTTTTGTGTTGGATGCCGAAAGGATCTATAACCACTAAATCTTTCTCCCGTTATACAACCTGTATTCTCAACCTCGAAAGGTACTCTTACATCTATCTATCCATATATCCATATATTTATATCACACACAGAGAGATCAAAGTTATATGTGTAATAGTTAGTCTACCTTCTATGTTTCAGGCTTCTACTTGGCGCTTTAATTAATTATCGTGGTGGATTACAGTGCCAAGATCATTTTGAACTTTTTAAATTGTTTATGTCATGTCGGCGGGCCCTCAAAAATCTAACAATGGCATCCATTGAAGGGAAGATGGAATCATCTAGTCATTCCTCTCTTACTCCCACTCAATTCAAGAGTTCTTTTCCGAGTTTATGGCTTTTGAAATCATTATCTGCAGTGATTGGGCTTCAACATGTATTTCCAGATGATAGTTCAGCCCGACCTAAAGAAGTGATATTTTCATTAATTGATCACACATCATACGTGTTTTTAGCATTCGGCAAAGATCAATTTATGAATGCTATTCACTTACTTGGGACTTCTTTGACTTTCACTGAAGATGCTTCGTGCTTGGATTCTTCCAAAGACTTAGATGCATGGGATGCTATGGTGGTTGTAGCCAAGACTCTAAAGGACCAAACTGCCCTTTATAGTCGAAAGGTGGAAGTCTGCGTTGGTTTTCAGGAGTTGACAAAATTATCCTCTACCGTTTCTTGCTTTCAGGGATTCTTGTGGGGCCTAGCATCTGCTTTGGACCAAATAGATGGAGAAAGATGTAATTTGAAATCTAAATTACCAAGATGGAAATTTGAACCTTTCTCCAGACTCGTTGATTGCATCGACACGTTTGCAGATTTTATAAGTCGTTTCTTGAAGTCTCTGTTTCTTGAAGATGATGATAAGTTGCCTCAGAACTCAGCAGATGCTCAAGATCATCCCATGTCGGACGCCCGTGATGATTTGGGTCATGACAATTTGTTTGGGGTGGAGGAGCAACAAAATTCTCAAAATTGTGAGTCCAATAGAAGTGTTGGAAAAACAAGGGCCCGTCGAAAAAATGAAGATGTGCCCAGTTTCTTGACCAAGGTTGACTCGTTTGACCAACAATGTCTTAATAGATCTCTTTTGTTGGGATTTTTAAGAGGCGAAAATATTGAAGCAGCATTTTTTCTTGGACAGCTATTTATTGCTTATTCGGCAATTTTACGGGTAAATTTGCATATCAAGAGGAGTTCCTCATCAGCAAGCTTGGTTCCTATTTTTGTAAATATATCTGAAGTCTTTTTGCTGGAGTTTTCTAATACGGTCGAGACCCTGCAGCCTTTATGTCTTGTTTGGTTAGATGGTATTGCAAAATTTCTGGGAGAGCTAGGGAGTCAGTTTCCTCTAACCAACGCCTCCTTGACTAATGGTGCATATGCTAAGCTTATATATCTACACGTGCGGGCCATAGGAAAATGCATTTCGTTGCAGGGAAAACGGGCCGCTCTAGCATCTCACGAGACTGAGTCAAGTATAAAGACTCTAAAAGATCAGAGGGAATTATCTGAATCTACTCTCTCTTGCGGGTCTCACTACTTAGATGAATTCAAATTGAGGTTAAGAATGTCATTCAAAATTTTTCTCGAGAAGTCTTTGGATCTGCATCTGTTATCTGCAATTAAGGTTATAGAGAGAGCCCTAGTTGGGGTCCAGCAAGGGTGCGTGACAAATTACGAAATATGCACTGGAAGTTCGGATGGAGGAAAGGTTTCTTCAACTGTTGCGGCTGGTATTGATTGCTTGGATTTGATTCTGGAATATGTTAAAGGTAATAAATATCATATAAGCATGTATCTACATATTTCCTTTTTTGCTTTTCTTCTATTATATTTTACTGTTCAATATAGGGAAAGATACTTAGCCTTAATAACTGAATGCTTTGTAGGAAGCAAGCGATTGAGCGTGGTTAAAAGTCACATCCAGAGCTTAGTTGCTTGTCTGTTCAACATTATACTGCATGTGCGGGGCTCGAGTATGTTCCTTGCTAAAGCTATTCCTAATCGAGGTGAGGCTGATCCTGATCAAGGATCTGTGATTCTCATGAGTATCGAAGTGCTGAACAGAATTTTTGGGAAGCATGCCCTGTTCCAAATGGATGCCTGCCACGTGTCACAATCATTGAGTATACCTGGAGGAATTTTTCGGAATTTTCTCCAACGTAGAATTTCTGAAGCTCCAGACCAATCCAATAATTGTTTAAGGATCTCGGTTATTAATAATGGCACTGAGATTGTAGATAGACAATTTTCAATAGAACTTTATGCTGCATGTTGCAGGCTGCTGTGTACAGTTTTGAAGCATCACAAGAGGTATGTTTTGTCTTTGCCTATCTGTCCATTAATAGGAATGGTTTATCTTTGCTTTTAATCCATAACGAGCCCATGTTTCTTCTGTGTTTTATTTTTAAAGTAATACTTTATTTTTTCTCTTTTGTAATTGTAGTGAGAGCCAGAGGTGCGTTGCGCTACTTGATGGTGCAGTTTATGTTCTTTTATGTTGCTTGGAGATGGTAGATGTTGGTCCAGCTGTCAGAAAAGATTATTTTGCTTGGAATGTGCAAGAGGCAGTAAAGTGCGCTCATTTCCTTCGAAGAATTTATGAAGAGGTGTGTGCCCTCCTATCAAGTTGTGAAAATTTTAATTACAATTAATTACAGTCAAAAGCATTTGTCATAATACATAAATGGAAAAGGTCATGTATCGATGGGCGAAGAATAGAAAGAGACATTTTGTGAATTATGTAGATGAACATGAAAGATGAGTGCTTATGAAAATCAAAATATGGCTAATCAATCCGTCTTTCCTTATTTTGCAGATACGACAACAGAAGGATGTTTATAGCCAGCAGTGTTTTCAGTTTTTATCCAATTACATATGGATTTATTCAGGCTATGGTCCCCTTAAAACGGGCATTAGAAGGTGGGGCAAGTTTCTGATCTCATGTTACCAACTGCAAATCGTAATTTTACTCTTCTAATCTAAATAGTAGTAATATAAATAATTTGCAGGGAAATAGACGAAGCCTTGAGACCGGGTGTGTATGCTTTGATAGATGCTTGCTCTGCAGATGAACTTCAACATATCCATACTGTATTTGGAGGTATGGAACCCTAGATTCTCTAATCTCCACTTTGATTTGGTGAGAGTGGACCTGGTGAGCTTTTTGTTTGACCATCTCTAACACTTCTTTGTATATTTTATTTGGATTGTTTTGTTTGCGCAGAAGGTCCATGCAGAAGCACTCTCGCAAGTTTACAACATGATTACAAACTGAATTTTCAGTATGAAGGGAAAGTCTGATTCATTCAGCTTGCTGCTAATTTTTGTTACACGTGTATTTATGCGGTAATCTCTTGGCCCCTGCTCGCATACGTGCAAAACTACCTTTTATTGAAACGAAAAAGAAGTTTCTGTTCAACTGCTTAACGAAATGTGATAATTTTTTTGACACGTTTTATTGAGAGGCCCGTTTAACCAATTGCTAAATAATCTTGGGACTTTTTCAATTTCGCACCATTTTTGGCTGTGCGCTTTTGATTATGTAAGCTAGCATGTATATACGTGTAGCTTGTCTACTATTTTACGCATTCACATGATTCTTGATGATATCTTTTCGAAACAATGAATGGGCTGATTCCTGGAACGTCTTCTTTTCCTTTCCTATCGGGTCAAAGCTCTTCCTGATAAATTGGACTCCTTGCGGGCCTTGAATCGGATTCGTGTGTATGGGCTTGAGGTTTTGGTTTTCTAGGTCTGCCCTGGAGCCTAGTTTAAATGGCACTCATTCCCATTAGAAATGTTTCACTATTTTTGTCAATTTTATTTATTTAAAAAGCAGCTTGTGTACCTTATAACTGTCGCTTGCCTGGTCCAAAATGGTGCGGCACAAGCCACGGTTCCAAAAGCGGCTAAAAGAAGAGCCTTATTATGGTTTGAATATGAGCACTTGGGCATAAAATCCAACAACTTTTCTATTTCTAATAATGAAACCCTAGTTTCAAAGTTTGATTTTAAGCCAATCCATAAAAAATTATATCCGTGTCTCTCAAATAAACGGACGTTTTTTTTTTTTTATTTGTAAAGAGAACAAGAACAATAGGACTACCTTTACCCAAACGAGGGGATATGATTAATACATGTGATTAAAAAATTAATGCGTACTAAAGAAATCTAGGGGACACTCTAAATACCTTATAAGTAGGAAAATATCTCGCATTTTGCACATTGTACTCATTTCAATTTTTTTAGTGTAAATTTTGAAAAATATTTTCTTAAACCGAAAAATATATAAATAAATAATGTAATGATTTTTTACCCATATTTTATGTAATATTTAAATTATATCTGATAAATGAAAGTTCAATTTTGTATTTTAGTTTGTGTCACAAAATAAAAATAATCATACCTTTTGATTTATAAATTCAATTTACAAAATTAGAAGAAAAAACTAAGCCAATATCATTCATTCGATTTAGTTCATATTTATTCATGGAAGTTGTAAACTATATCTTAAAAAAAATAAAATAGTACAAACAATAATATTATCTTTTTTTAAATTTAGTGTGATAATTTCAACTTGTAAATTGATTCAAAAAAGTTAAAATAAATTATTTTTTATCTGTAATTTTAAAACGAATGAAGTAATAAATAGTATGTTAACAATAATAACTGTTGAAAAATATTGAGAGGGAAAAAAAAGAAATAAAAGAGTTTTGAACTCCGTTTATACATTCTTATTCAAAATTATAAATTTAAATTTGAAGTAAATTTATTTTATTTTGATTGATGTCAATGTTGTAAACTACACATAAAATATTAATACGTTTAAATTGTTAAGATTTAATAAATTTATATTAAAATTTAAATTTTAAAAATTATTTCTAATTTTTTTAACAAATGAAGAAGTTGATAGTATGATGATGATGATGATGATTATTATGTTGAAAAATGATTAAAAAAACGAAAAAAGGACAAAACCGTGCTGACCCATGTTTAGATATAAGACAAAAAGAAG
>JAUMHB010073270.1:0-12949 GCA_032359685.1 Pittosporum tobira | reverse complement strand
ATTTGACAGATCTCCGACTAGCAATTTGAACTAGTGTAATGTGTGACTTATCACGAAAAATAAATAAGTGTTATAGTTGTGAGAATGATTGCACGAGTGCTGGATGATATTAGGATGTTATTTGTTTCCTGGCACTCTTGATCATTGGTAATTTTTACATTTTTTTGGATTTCCATGATATTTGCTATTTTCCTGATGAGCTACTTCCTTAATTTCTTATATATAGCTCAGGAAATGGAATGAAAGGTGGGTGATCTTAGACCCAACAACAGGGAAGATGGAATACAAGTAACATCCCGTGCATCTGTTATCTCTTTCTGTTCCTCGGAGTTATATGATTCTTTTCCAGTTTTTTTATTTTTGTTGCTGATTTTTCAGGGTTAAAAGGAATGACGCAACGGTCAAAGGAACCATGGTGTTTGATGCAAATAGCACTATAACAATCTCTCCTGTAAACTTCCAGTAAGATTCTAGTTTAATTTGTTGTTGTAAATTTCTGATCTAGTTTTTGAGGTTTATTGTTATTGATATGGTTTTCTTCCTTTGCTCCAGTGGCCTACCGAAGTATGATGGCTGCTGTATCTGTATCCACCTTTGTTTACTCGTTATGCATTCCTTTTCTTTTCCTATTTCATGGTATTATTGTAATGAGGACATGAATCTTGAGCTTCACCCCTAACTTCAGTGGTACCATGTTGGATATTGTTGGAATTGATGTTTAAGCCGTAGTGTGATCTTAACTCGATATCCTTAGATATTGGGACACCACAGAAAAAAGACTATTTCCTCAGTGCAGAAACTCCCGGTGCGGCGAGAGCTTGGGTGTCCACTTTACAGTAAGTTATCCAAATATAAATATTACTTTTAGGCCCTCAAGAAATTTGTCCGCTACTTTAGTAATTTTACTTTGGTGATGACTGTATTCTTACCCGTATATTGTCCTCGTCTTCTCACTTTTCCTTATTTCATTTAAAGCATCCTGTGTTTGATCTGAGATGATGTATTATACTCATTTCAGTGTCTGGTATATATAACTGGATTAACATTTTTTTAAATTATAAAGGAAATAAAGGAATAATTAATTGATGATAAAACCATTTGTTTTAGTAAATCAATATCAATAAATTGATAAAAGCTCCCACAAAAAAAAGGGACAAACCCACTTACACGAGTTTCCGGAAATGGTCTGTTTTTATCATGTGAAATGTAGACCTCTTTCTAATCCCTTTGTTTTCTCTTATAATAATAATTAACTTCATTCATTTCTTGTATTCCTTCTCTTGTGTATATACTCCCATAATTCTATGAAAGTCTGTTTTTGACTTTTTGAAGTCAATTATAAAAAGCTTAAATTTAAAAATGGATTTGCCTTGCTTAAGTGTTTTAAAATAAATGAAATTTGGAAGTAGTAGTACTGTTAAGATATTACGCTGCACTTGCTATTATCAGCACTTATTATATATCTCACTATTCATTTTCAAATAATACTAGAGCAACCCAGTTGGTTCTAAAAGCTCATAAAGAGGCAGTCAATTCCTTGAGTGGAAATGGATCGTCACACCTCGGAACAGTTGCTACTGTAGTTGCTGCTGCCAACTCAACTGCTCTAGAAAGTTCTAAAGAAATTGAAGCAGCTATGCAGATTAGCATGAGAAATGCTCTAGGAGCTATGATGGTGCATAGAACACCTGACAGTCCGATGGACGATCTAACCATTATGAAGGTAGCGCGTGTTTCTTCCTGAATTCAATTTTAATCCATTAAATACGCAGTTATTTATTTAAATTTCTTGTGGTTTTTCAAGTGAATAAATCTTTTATAAATTAATTTTCAGGAAACACTGCGAGTGAAGGATGAAGAGCTGCAAAATTTGGCGAGGGAGCTTCGAGCTAGGGATTCAACAATAAAAGAGATAGCAGAGAAACTATCTAAAACTGCTGAAGCTGCTGCATCAGCAGCTCATACCATGGACTACCAGAGGAGAGTTGCACATGAACAACTTGGACAATTAAAAATAAATTCAGGAAAGCAGATGGAATCATCTATGCTAAAGGTACATGAGCATCCCTCCAACTCATTTGTATTTCTCATTTTGTTCCACATAATGAGTCCCACTCTTATTGATGGTATATGAAGTCCCTCAATGTCCTCGTTTTAATTGACGTTGTAGCTACGGGTGTCTGAACAAAAGGTTTTGGTTCTAACTAAAGAAAAGGATCAACTAGTTAAGCAGAGGGATTCAGCTAATCAGGAGGCACATTTATGGCGTTCTGAACTTGCAAAAGCTAGAGAGCGTGCCGTGATATTGGAAGGAGCCGCTGTTAGAGCCGAAGAGAGGGTCAGAGTTACTGAGGCAGATGCTGAAGCTAGAATAAAGGAGGCTTCACAGAAAGAGGCAGCAGCTGTCAAGGAGAAGGATGAGCTCCTGGCATACGTGAATATGTTACAAACACAATTCAAAAGGTCTGTGATACTGCGCCTAGTTGGAGCTCATATTGCTAGGCCCACAAGGTCTCTCACATGAAGGGAGTGGGACTCACCCTTTTGTGAGAGCAGACCTTGTGGAACTAGCAAAACCCCTTGCAGAAATAATTTCTCCCTATAAATGCGCGAGGAGCTGAACAAGATTTTTAATGTTCTCAATTGTGTTAATACCAGTATAATAGGGCTATTTCTTATGATTTTTCTTCGTTTACCTAACAATCTTGTTCCCCGTTTTGTACCAACAATTTGTTTTTTTTTTATCAACCTCTCTGTTTTAGTGCTACAGATGATCTAATTAACGCAGATATGTTTCGGAGCTTTGATATTTGTGATAAGGATTTGATGACATTATAATTTTTTAACAGGCAACAAGCAGATTCTAGGCAAGTCTTTGAGGAGAAGACTGAATCGTGCTCTGATATTGGTAGCACTCAGCCACTAACAAAGCACGTGGATCCGTCAGAGGAGAATGTTGATAAAGCATGTCTAAGTGTTTCTAGGGAAACTTCAGGAGATGGTGAATGGAGTGATATTCAAGCAACAGATGCAAGCATAGCGGATGTGAGAGAAGTTGCTCCTGACACACAAGCAAGCAGCTTGGATATACCTGTGGTTCGGCAGCAACATGATTCACACCCTGAACAAGGAGCCAACTCTTGCCGTCAGCCTTAACTTTCTTGTTGAGGTGGTTTATAAACAGCCTTTTTTAAGTGTAACCATCTTCATAAAGTTGGTTATTTGCGGAAAATATGGATTTTTGTTACGTGGTTTGGTTCCAGTTTTAATACTCCTTTTTTATGAGTAGGCCATTGATATGCTGGTTGATAAGACAAAATATAATCCATTTCCTTTGGACTTTATATTGAGTGAAATATTCATATTGAGAAGTATTAAATGTTCCTGGGTGTCCTTGAAGATTTGTTAATCCTCCATTAACCTGGTTGTGTATACTTACCCGTTACCCTTGTGGATCTAATTTGGTTCTAGGCACTGAATAATCTTGGGTTATACTTTACATGTAGATTACCCTTTTTTTTTTTATTTAAAATTTTTATTTTTTTCACACATTTGAAAGTTAAAGATTTTCTATTTTAACTTCATAATATTCAAAACTTAACAATATCATTTTTTTACTGTATTTTTGCAATAAAGAAATACATGATTATCATTTTTTGATTTCTTTTTTAATGCATAAAATAAGTGAACATCCTTGCTAATGCATCTAGTACTTTCTAATCCTTTCCTCCATAAAAGAAGTGAACAACATCCTTGCTATGTTTGCTGCTAACCCCTAAATCTACTATGGCGGTGGGAGCAAATACACTTTGACAAACATCATGAATCTTCGTTTGGAATTAACGAAGGTGCATTTCCTAAATCCTTTCCATCTCAAGGAGAAAATATAGAAACAAGAACATAAATACTCGTTATGAAAACAAACACATAATAGCCAGAGCGTCTCAACCAGTGACCACATGTAAAGTAAATCACAAGAGAAACATTTAGCTAATAATAAAATTTATTCGAATAGAGGTAGTTACTGCAAACACCACCATCAAACCAACGACCAGTCCGCCATCCACCCCCGAACACAAGCCCATCACAAAAGAAAAAACTAAAAACAGAAACATAAAAGTGACATAACATCAGACTACAAAGACCAGACTCAGAAACCACCACGCAGACGAAGGACAAGGTGAAGTGTAGATTCCTTCTGAATATTGTAATCAGCCAGGGTTCTGCCATCTTCCAACTGCTTCCCTGCAAATATCAGCCTCTGCTGGTCTGGTGGGATCCCCTCCTTATCCTGAATCTTTGCCTTCACATTGTCAATCGTATCCGAGCTCTCTACCTCCAAGGTAATCGTCTTTCCAGTTAATGTCTTCACAAAAATTTGCATTCCACCCCTTAGCCTCAAAACCAAGTGAAGAGTCGACTCCTTCTGAATATTGTAGTCAGCAAGAGTCCTTCCATCTTCCAATTGTTTACCAGCAAAAATAAGTCTCTGCTGATCAGGAGGGATACCTTCCTTATCCTGGATCTTCGCCTTGACATTATCAATAGTGTCGGAGCCTTCAACTTCCAGGGTGATTGTCTTGCCAGTTAGGGTTTTCACAAAGATTTGCATTCCTCCTCGAAGACGGAGAACCAAGTGGAGTGTTGATTCCTTTTGGATGTTATAATCAGCTAGGGTACGACCATCCTCAAGCTGCTTGCCAGCAAAGATCAACCTCTGCTGATCTGGGGGGATCCCTTCCTTATCCTGGATCTTGGCCTTCACATTATCAATAGTGTCTGAGCTTTCAACTTCCAGGGTGATTGTCTTGCCAGTAAGGGTCTTCACAAAAATCTGCATTCCACCACGTAATCGGAGCACCAAGTGTAGGGTTGATTCCTTCTGGATGTTATAATCAGCCAAAGTACGGCCGTCCTCAAGCTGCTTGCCAGCAAATATCAGCCTCTGCTGATCTGGGGGAATACCCTCCTTATCCTGGATCTTAGCTTTGACATTGTCAATAGTGTCAGAGCTTTCAACCTCAAGGGTGATTGTCTTGCCAGTTAGGGTTTTAACAAATATCTGCATCTGTTGAGCAAATAAACAATCAGAATAAACGGGCAGAAAAACAAATCAAAAGATATACACACACAAGTAAACAAATAATATCAAAAAACTAAAATATGCCATATATACGAGTAAATATTCAATGTAACGGGTGTACCATGTGGTATCACCCCACTCACATTATTACATTGTTTTGGAGAGAGACATCAATATAGCTCAAGAAAAACAAATAATATATACCATATATACATCAGAAAATAATCTTTAACAAGGATTTATATTGAATTAACAAAAGAAAGACATCAATATAGCTCAAAAAAGAATCTTTAAAAGGATTTATATTGAAACTAATTCAAGCATATAACATCAAATTTTGGTCGACTAAAAACTTTCTTTCATAAAATTGTTACGGAAACAGTTGATTTTAAAGATCTAAAAACGAAACCCTAACCCGGTGCCAGATATCATAATCGATAAAAAAAAATCGTAAAGAACAGGACTCGATAACAAAACAACAAAGCGCATATAAGAAAGCCGTAGACACAAGATCAAAATTACAGAAATGATAGTATCATAAAGTTATTGAACCACACATACAAAATTAAGCAACACATGAATATATAAGAAACCCAGATGCAAAATCAGAATTACAGATACAATCGCATAATAATTACATGATTGAACACTAAAAGCAAGCGAAGATGAATAAGCATACCTTGGGAGAGAGAGAGAAAGAGGGAAGACGATTGCTTAGAGCTTCAAAAAGTTGCAGCAGTAGAAGATTATAATAATCAGAAGAGAGAGTAAAGGTGAGTAACTCTGGCCATGAACGTCCCTATTTAAAGGGGGCTAAGGCCGCAAATTACGCTCTACCTTTCACACCCGCGTTCAGGACGCGTCAGTTTTTAGTAGTATTTTTTTTCTGACCATTTAAAGCGCTAGAAGTTTGACTATCTTTTTGTTGAATATAATAATAATAATAATAAAACTTAAAAAGAGTTCAAATTTCTCACAAGCTTTCTCTTGACACTGAATACCCTTTCAAATTTAGAAATTAAAGATGGGTCCTCATTCTGTTCCAAATTTAAATACTTGAGACGAGTTTTGAGCCTTTGACTATTATTGAGTTTATGAAATTTTAAATTTAAATTGCCAAGTGGTGGGTGATAGAAATTTGATTCAACTTCTAGATGTTCCAGAATGCCCCTTCTTCTTCTTTTTTCAGGCAAATCAGTTGTTTTGAGACTTGTTAATATGGCCCTGAATTGTGTCACAAAAGTTTAGTAGAATTTGAAGTATACCCCCATCAAAATTTCACAATAATCAGATCAATAAGAAAAGTATAGAGTAAATCATATAGTGAAAATATAACTAGGGGTTTACTTGGTAGACAACATTAAGGAAAATGAAATCAAAGAAAACTTAGGAAAATTAAAATTCTTGATTTCATCTTCCTTAAAGAAACTTTTATGTTATGTTTGATTCTCATTTTTTGCCAAAGATGAATGAAATAAAATTTTACATTGAAATTAAGTAGTGATTGGAATAAAATTGTTAACTAACATAACAATTTAAGTTAAAAATGATAGAATGAATGAAATGAAAGAAATTCACTTCCTTCAAAAAGAATAAACATTTACTTCCTATTTACACATCCTCTTTATTTTCAATTAAAATTTTTGTATTAATAATACATTTCATTCCAACAACCATTTAATTTTTATATAAAATTTCATTTCATTCATTTTCCTTAAGGAATAAGAATCAAATATAACATAATATCCAAGTGACAATACAATAAAATTGTAACTAATTAGTAAAATCCATTACCATCCAAATGTTTAATCAAGCATGAAATTGAAGTTAAGTCTTAATCTTGAAGATAAAATGTTTATCAAGTGAAGGCCTTTACCAGACAAAGTATAATTCCCATCTTGAATGACAAGGGAAAAAAAAAAAGAGAGTCCAAAAAAACAAACAAACATCAACTTGTATATATAAAAATGAGACTACGAAAACGTAACATGTGATCAAAGGACTTTGGTCCAGCGTTGATGCCCTCTTCCTTTGCCAAGGCCGAGGTCCCATCTCTGCAGTTGGCTGGTACCAAAAAAACAAATATAACATCATAGTTCTCAAGGTTTACAGGAATCAAATTAGCAAAGGTTTATAATGTTGCTAGACGATACAGGATTATTTCTTAAGTTTATCCCCCCCAAAAAAAAAAAAAAAAAATTTAATAATAATAATAATAATATTAAAAGGCCCAAAATACTAGAAACTGTTGCAAATCTTCGCTTTATTTACACACATCAAGTGATTTCTGAAGCTGCTGAGAGCAATAACGGCACAAGCAATATCTGTTTAGAAATTTGTTACAAACATAATAACATCATAGTTCACCCTCCAATTATCCAGATAAAATGTCTGGGTGAACCACGTTTCATAACAAACTCACACAATAGAATGGACCGTCTCATATTTCAGGCTTATGATACATCAACATGAAACCACTGAGTTGAGATGAGTCGAAGATTTCATCTGCGATAGAGCAGTATCACATTCCTCATTTTCATTGAATTCCATAGGTGGCCTCCCGCTAAGATTCTTCCTATAAGTAACATCAAAATCTTATTAGAATGCTTAGTAATGATATAGTGTAAAACATTTACAGTAAACATGGCATACCTCTGAGCGATAGAACTCTCCTCAGACAACGCCTTCTCCAATCTCTCCTCAAAAGGTGTAGCGTGCCAACTCACTTTCTGGTCCTGCAAAAAGGACCGAAAGTCACCATATTTCTGTTGCTGCATTGAAACTCAGGTAGAAGAAGCGTAAAAGAACAAAGGAGGTACCTCTTTGTATTTGGTAGTTGAATTCGGGATTCCATTCCCATCCCACCACTTCGGTGAGACACGAGAATGTTCATCCTCATTCCAATGAGCGGCAACCATTCCAAGGATAGGCCGATCCCCAGGAGTCTTGCCAAAATAAGCATTTTCACTAGCAAATGATACAACCCTCTTGGCATTTTGATTGGTTTGTGGTGGTTTCAGCCAAGAAGACAAGCTTGATTCCACCCTGAAATCTTTCTCAACCGAATTCTCTATCATGTCCACTTTTGAATAATCAGCCTGCTCAAATGATTCTGTTAGGTTAGCTGACTGGGAATTGGAGTTGGAATCTTCTTCCTTCAACAGATTCCACTTGGATAAATTCTCAACTGGATTCAAAACGGAGGACACATAATGAGACCTGATCCTCGGATTCTTCCCGTTGCCAACATAAGATGGGAAAACAGTTCCAGGCGTTTGCATGTCCTCACTTAGTTGTAGAGGGGTCGGGTATGGTGACGGCTTCAATACACTTCCATTACCAGCTGGCGACTCTGATTGCTTGGAGTGTTCGCTATAAACTTCAGATGTAGAACCTTTCGATGAAATTGTTGAAGACAAATCAGATTGGTAATCAAAACGAACAGATTCGTTTTTGCTTTGCGCACTAGCAGTCTGATTTGTATGAGCATGAATTCCTGTGCCAAAATTACCAGCATCTCTGTCCTTGGTAATACTGGGAGAGATCCTCTCTGGAATTTGCCCGCTTGTTATACAGCTACAGAAACAAAAAGATTGTCCGAGTAGTCAGAAAAGCAGTATGCATTATGCCTCCAAAAAGAAATTTCTATTTAGCAAGATATAGAGGTCCTCTCTATGCCAGATAATACTAATAGTTAGCATGATGAATAAACTACCAAAATCGAAAAGATTCAAAGATGTTCAGATCAAATAAATTGCAAGTTTTACCTGCTAGTTGTATGCGCCGAAGAACCTGATCCACTCACCCATTTGTCACAAAGTTTAATGGGTGTAGGAGGCTGATCAGGTTGCATCAGATTGAGCTTCTGAATTGAAGTGATGGGAAGCCATGAATTGAATTTCAAGGATTCTGAATCTCCACTACGGAGTGAATCATTCGATGTGATTGAAACCTTCCGAATTTCAGCAGGAGTCTCGGGTAAGGTACCACAAGCTTGGAGGAACTTGGCCTGCATAAAAAGCTTAATCCAATCAAATGAGTAACTGTTAAGGTGATACTTTTTTGAAATATAAGTAGAAGGTTTTATTGGTCAAGAGAGAAGAAATTGCAATGCATTTGCAGGACAAGAAATCCTCCCGAAAGAAAGCCAGTGCAGAAAAATTCAAGTGAGAATAAAACACTGCCCGCAATGTGGTCCCAATACATGAGCCAAAAGAGGTGGGGAAAACACTATCCTGAAGTAAATTGATATTCAGTGTCCTACCACAACAAATCCTGTCATTCCTCATGATCAAAACAACCACATATGTCAGATAACAAATGTTTCTTGTATGATTTTGAAGCTTAAATGAATGAATTCAGCCTTCTGATGTTTCTCCTGTTTTATTACGGAAGTTAAATAAAGATTTTCAGGACTATTATATGTTGGTTCAGAATGTCCATGCCTGGACTCCTCTGCTAATATCTCCATCTACTTCTTTTATTCTACTGTCCTAACTCTCCTGGGATGCATAAACCTTTCAAGTTCCTAACTCGAGTTGAACGTAGGACTACACACTCTTCAATACAGCTTCTGCATCAAGCCACTTGAGCTTTGCCTCTATCATCTAATCATCGATGATGAATATATATATATACACACACACACACGGCATGCATAATCCCATGGTTATCTCTCAAAAATAAAATAAAATTTCCAGTCATGCAATTTTCCACATCATACACTCCCATAAACTCTGCAATCATTGGATCAAGTCCTTCTTTATAAATAGTCACTTCATGTAAAAGGCAAGCCAATTTCTTTCCTTCTTAAAATGTTATTGCGATACTAGTAGCGAATATAGCACATACAATCATTATGTAGTGGTATGAGGTCATTGACAGCTATGCAGTTCACTAATGCTCACTACAAGATATACCTCTCAAGCAACAAAAGTTGCATGATGTCAAGAAATAATTCAACCGCAACATGTGAGATCTGTTTAAGAACACTAAGAATGCTTCCTCAAGTTAAGCCTGTCATAACTACATAAATGTCCTTTCGCGTCATCTGCTATACAAAGTCAAAACTATGTGACCTACTATTAGAGAACTAATATAACATGTATTCAAACAACCACAAGGAGGTGCAACAGGAAAGTAAAATGTTCACCAAATCAAAAGATAATTCCCTACCAAAACATATACCGGAAATGTATATGTAGCAAACCCTTATCCACCTCAGTATCATACCAAAAAAATTATTGAAATTCTCCAAATTAACCTAGAATCTAAGCTCCAGCAAGCAGGCACCCATGGACAACAACTAGAATAACAAAAATTTAAACTTAAAATCAAAAATCATATGTGAATTCCATTTATGTTGACTAGAAAAATCATTTTTTCCATATATAGCATAACTTTTGCAGCTCAGTTTTCAAACTATTGAACAGATAAAAACAAATAGAGAACAATTTGAGTTTGTGTGATAAAACCAGACCTCGACCTTGAGTCCTTTCAAATCAAAACCCGGCTCTGAACTCGCCACTGGCTGATACTGCTTCTCATTGCATAGTGAACCATCTTTTTCTTCAGTAAGAAACCATACACAAATACAATATCAGCACGAATTAAAATAAATAAATAAATAAAGCATTTAGACATATTAAGCATAAATTCTCAACATTCGGTGACTATAATTCATTATTGATAATAGCATTAAAAAATTAAGCAATAACAACTGAAATTAAAATTGATGAAATTAAAACAAAAATTAACAAAATGAGTTACCATCAGAAAGAAGCAGAGACCCTAGCCGCTTTCGATTCCGATGTACAATAGGTTCCTGGTAGCAATCAACAAAAATAAGAAGCAATATCTACATTTCGAAAACATGAAAACATAAATTGAAAATTTGTTCAACTGATTTTCACTCAATTATGCCAAGATCTGAACAGGAAATACAAATAGAAAGAGAGAGAGAAGTGTATCGTACGACGCTATTCGAAGGGGGTGGTTCGGAGACGAGATCAGCGGTCGGGCGGTGGCGATCGGCTCTGATTCCAAAACAACCAAACAGACAACCCATCGTGGATCGGTGCAGAAATGCTAAGAATTCAGGCCAAGAGCATAACATCTGAGTCGAACTGGTTTATTGAACAACCCTGAGCCCTAGCTTGTTCTTAGGCTCTTTTATTACTGAAATTTTTGGGAGAGGAAGAGTGCGTATGTGCTGTTCGGCTCCATGGATTTTTGAAATTTAAACGAGACGCAATCGAGGGAAAATATATGGGCCTCCAAAAAGTCCAATCAAACGCTTGGATTGTGATGTCAAAGGATGGTGACTGGGTGACGGCAAATTGACCCTATATCTTTTGGTACATCTAAAACCCATCTCAACTATTGGGCCTGGCCCTATATCTTTTGAAAATACTGAGCTAAGCCCGGCCTTTGGTTCTTTACTTATTTATTTGTTTTTCCTAATCTATTTCTGATCTCACTAAAATAACATTTTCAAGATTGCACTAAATCATGGTATTATCCCCATTAGTTGCTAACTAATTTGTTATTTTATGTTTCTATGTTCCCAGCCTACTCTCCCGTCCCTCAATTTTGTCAATATATTTTTTTTAATAACTATAGGTTTTACAATACTTTCATTTTGAAAAAGTCAAAATAAAATAAATTGCTTTTTTCTCTTCAAATATTCAATATTCAAATAGAAATAGAACCACAATTATTATTATTATTATTACACATATATTTTCGACTTAAGTTGAATATTTTTCTCGACTAACTAAAAAGTGAAAGAACTATTTTAATAATTATTATATAATCAATATATTTTTTAATATGTATGAAAAAAAAAAAACTAATATTATAAAAATTATGAGACTGGTTGAGGAGTATAAGTCCTGTTTGACACAACTTGTTTCATAACAAATTAAATTTTATTTATTAATTAATTTTTAAAAATAAATTAAAAATATTGTTACACTTAATCTATAATTATTTTAAGATTAATAAAAATAATTTATTTTTAAAAATAAATAATAATCCGTTCTAAACAGAACCTAAAATATGGCACGACATCTTAATTGAGCGGATAAATCAATCTTGTGAACCAAACTAGTCTATTCAATTGCCACGTGTTTGCTACATTAATTAATGTACAAAATGCCAACAAAAACGCGGTCCCATGGCCTACCCGTGGCCAAACCGCATCAACGAAACTAGACTATTCTTCCTTTTTATTTTTCTTGTTCTTCTTTTTTTTGTCTTTTTCATTTTTTAAAGTTTATTTTCAGTTTTATTGTTTAAATTAACTCCAAGGGAACGCATGAGATTGAGAAAGATTTGTTTGCATTTCATATTGGATACCCTCATCACTTTCGGCCGCATATTCCTTTTCATTCTTGCTAAAAAGTTTAAACAACCCAATATATTGTGTTAGTAGCTAGGCATTTGGATCCGGTTAAAAAGTTTAAGGATGGACAAGACAATCCGTATCCGATGAAAAAAGACAAAAACTTTAGTTTAAATCAATGTTTTAAAATTCATCATAGACATTCCAATATTTAGCCGAATAATCATGAGTCGAATTCTAATAAATTAGTTTTTTTTTTTTTTTTTTTTTTGAATATTTGTTAAAAAGTTTGAATATAATAATGATTAACTTAAAAGTAATTGTCTTAAGTGTTATAAATTATTTTCGCTGAGAAAGTTCGTCTAACGAATTTTATAATACCGATTTAGATTTCTCTTCATGAATCCCATAAATATAAGAAATATATTCATATATCCACGAACACTTACTCTCTAAACCATGACTCCTTGGCGTTTCACCTATATTTACTTTATATGTATATTTTTGAGGTTAAGTTATTA
>JAUMHB010073269.1:0-20189 GCA_032359685.1 Pittosporum tobira | reverse complement strand
TCGTTTGTTTTAAATTCAAGGGTTTGTAAGATGTCCACATACAGCATAACAAATATTTAAGAGGGCGTATGTGAAATGGCATAATTACCCTCAATTTTTTTGTCTTTTTAGTGTTTACGCGTTAAAAATTATAATATGTACGTAGTATAAAAATTAATAAAAATTATAAATAATAGCACATAACCATTAGAGTTAGAGTAATTGTGTATGACAAAGAAGATGAATGGATAATATGAGAGGGTTAATTGAAAATGAGCGAAAAACGAAATCGACCGTACAACAACTTTTTGAAAGAATTTCAAATGGCTATGCATTATTATTTATAGCATGTACGTGCTATTATTTATGGTACGTACATAATTTTTAGTATATAATTGAATAGTTTTTAGCCCGTAATTTATTATCTTAATTAATTTTTTACGTTAAATTTGAAACAAACGACTACGATTATTTTGATTTGGTAGTCAATCTTGGCTATATGACTGTATATATAGAGAGAGAGGATAAAGATTCATAACCAATATTGATTACATAGCCAAAATGATTTAATGGTGTAAGGTACGCGTGAAAAATTATTTAGGAATACTCAATAATTTTTAACATGTCTACGAAATTACATAATTGCTCTCCTATTTTTTGTCTTTTAATGCTTACTAAAATTAATAGCGCACATGAGACTTACCTTATATCGTTCTTTGACGATCGCAACAAAACTTTTGTTATGTTATTAATGTTTATTCATTTATCTATTTTTCTTTATTATATTAGTACATACATGATAAAAATCAATTAAATATAAATAATATAGAAAAACTCATAATTTTATTTTTTTACATAAATATTTTATTAAATGATGCAATTTTCTTGTAGTTTAAAGTTGTTAGAATATTAAATTATTTGTTATATTATAAAATTGCTAGAGTACAATTTTTTTATGTGAGGATTTATTAGAGTATAAATATAGTTTTTATTTATTCGTATATATTTGAATAGTATAAATGTGTTAGATATATGTAATTTATTTTATTTATATTTAATTACTTTTTATCACACATGTATGTACAAATAGTATAAAAAAAAAATATTAATAACACAATAGAAGTCTAGCGACAAAAAACGATATACAATAACCCTCATGTGCGCTATTAATTTTAACATATATATATTATAATTTTTAGCACGTACATACTATAATTTTTAAAGCGTATGTATTATAATTTTTAACGCATAAATACTAAAAGACAAAAAAAATAAGATCAATTATGTTATTTCACATAAACACTAAAAATTAATACATTTTCTTAAATAATTTTTAATACATAAATAAATTTCTTACACCATTAAATAATTACGAATATTTGGCTAAGTAACCAATCTGAATCTGACTCAAATACACATATAGATATATTTTATTTTATTTTCTAATTTATTTATTTATCCTTTTTCTAAAGAACAAGCTTGTAGCTTCAGGATTTGCTGAACTAAAATGAGACTAATGCTCTGCTAATTTTTCAACTCCCTATCCGCTCACTCACTGGTCGTCAAAACCTTCAAATTCCTCCACCCAAATCATCTGCATTCCACTTCCCAATGCCGGATCTACATTCCCAATCGGCACCTCCACATACGCCTCCGCCGCGCACAACCACCGACCTATTCGGCGACCCAATCGACTCCCACCCACTATGGTTCAAACAATCATCATTCCTAAACCCTAATTTTGACCCTGAATCCTACATCTCTGATCTCCGCACCTTCGTTCCCTTCGAAACCCTTCGATCCGAGCTCCGATCCCACCTCTCCTCCTTGAAACACGAGCTCGTGGAGCTAATTAACCGCGACTACGCCGATTTCGTTAACTTGAGCACTAAGCTAGTTGATGTTGATGCCGCCGTCGTCCGAATGCGGGCTCCACTCACGGAGATTAGAGACAAGATTGCGGCTTTCCGCGGGGTGGTGGAAGATTCGCTCTTGGCATTGCAGAATGGGCTCCAGCAGCGGGCAGAGGCCTCTGCTGCCAGGGAAGCTTTGGAATTATTGCTGGATACATTTCATGTTGTGTCCAAGGTAATGCTTTTAACTAAGATTTCATATGTGATCTGCTTAATTAAAGTTTTTTTATGATTGGATTTGTTTCGTGACTATGAATTACGTGGAATATTGTACTATTGTCTTCCCTGGATCCAGAATATAGAGCATTTGTTTCACTTTTGAAAGTCAGTTTTGATTTTACTGAATGCAGGTTGAGAAACTGATAAAGGAGCTGCCTAGTTTGCCTGCTGATTGGTCCAATGGGGATATGAATTCTATAGAAAAGAATCATTATAGCAATGTGTTATCATTTCAACACGGAGAAAATGGAAACAATCTCAGAGAAACTCAAAGCATGCTTTTGGAGCGAATTGCCAGTGAAATGAATAGGCTGAAGTTCTACATTACTCATGCACAGGTCTATCTTGATCTCAATCCTTTGCCAAATTGCAGACATAGTCTATGATTGATATCTCTATTCTATAACTTTTGTATCATTGGTAATGATGCTGATGACATGATTTTCACATTTTGTGACTTGGTAGATTGCATTTACCGTAGCTTTCCATAACTTATATATGAGGTATTTTGAGTTGGCAAAGTCTCTTTTAGTTGTTAGTCATAGAAATTCAGTCAGGTTATCTTCATTTTAAGTAGGCCAAGTTAGTTTTCAGCTATAGTTATGAAAGTTGCTGAGTTTCCTTTGAACTTTTTTCCTTATAGGCATAACCGATCTTAGAACATGAGTTTTCATGTGATTCTGCTGTGACCATTTATTGGTAAATCATTTCATACAGTAGTTTGAAAGGCTATTTATCTTTCCCTTTCTAGGCACTAGACAGGATCATTCTTCTCCTCTGTGGGCTTGTGCTGTGGGTGTTTTTAGGGGCAATCTGTATCTTTTCAATGTATAGATCAAGGAGGAGGGTCATGAAGAATTTATGGTTTTCTAAAACATTGTGTTGTCAGTTTACACATTAAATTTCTATCTATTACGGCAGTACAGAACCTACCTTTCATTGAGAACATGGAGAAGAGGATTCAGAGTGCTTGTTTATTACTGGATGCAAGCTTGGGGCACTGTTTTGTAGATGGACTGGAACACAGGGATGATAATGCAATATACAATTGTTTACGGGCATATGCTGCCATTGACAATACTTCGAGTGCAGAAGAAATGTTTCGCTCAACTATCGTGGCGCCACTGGTAAATAAAGTTATTCCACAAAGTTCATCAGGGATGAGTGGGGGATCATCTGGAGATGAACTTGATGCGGATTATAAGAAGATAAACAATTTTATCGAGGAAGATTGCAAATTTCTGTTGGAAATTTCATCTAGAGGTATGTTTATCAACCACTCATGATATTATATTACGTAGTACTTGCTAGTTTTTCAAAAATATCTGCAGGAAGAAATTTTTATTTAGTTTTATTGTTTGACATGCAGAAAATTCAGGTCTCCATGTATTTAGCTTCCTAGCCAATTCAATCCTTAAAGAGGTTCTAACAGCAATTCAGAAAGGAAAGCCAGGGGCCTTTTCTCCTGGAAGACCTTCGGAGTTCCTGAAGAATTACAAATCCACTCTCGAATTCTTGGCGCATTTAGAAGGTAGTGGATTTTTTTGGTGTAGCTGTATTTGTGACTTTAAAATAATTATAACCTTTGAGAGTACATTATATATTGTGTTGGATTCGGTTATAAATTGCAATTGTCATCATGCAAGGCTATTGTCCGTCCAAGTATGCCGTCACCAAATTCCGAGCTGAGGCTGTCTATGTTGACTTCATGAAGCACTGGAATATTGGGGTGTATTTCTCTTTGAGGTATTTAACAAAGCTGTTAGATGGACTTTACTTACCCCGCGCGCGCAGGAAGGAAAAAAAAAAAACAGTTACGGAATTATTAATTTACATCATGAGGTCATTATTATTTATTATGGCAGCCCCCCTCATGCACCCCAAGTAATAAAAGTACAAGTAGTTGTCGTACAAATATGAAAAATGGGCAACTGAAGTGAATTCGTTTCCCTCAGGTTTCAGGAAATAGCCGGGGCTTTAGATTCTGCACTGACGGGGAGTAGTCTTGCCCCAATTCAAAACTCAGATTCTGCTGACCAAGGAGGACAATCTCATGATTTGACGTTAAAGCAAAGTGTTTCTCTTTTGGAATGCTTGAGATCCTGCTGGAGAGAAGATATTCTTGTCATTTCTTGCTCTGACAAGTTTCTTCGATTATCTTTGCAACTTATGTCTAGGTCAGTTTATTCAGATTTTTGAGTTTAATATTTCCTTTTTTAATAAAAATATTCATTTAATGTTGGCTAGTGTACTGATATTATCAATGTTTTTTACAACATTAGATACTCAAATTGGTTGTCAGCTGGACTGGCTGCCCGCAAAGTCGGTAATTCAGGTTCCAACCCTGGATCTGAATGGGCTGTTTCTGCTGTCCCAGAGGATTTCATTTATGTATGTTCCTCTTCCTGATTTCACTTTTATCCTTTGGGATAAGTTCCTGGTTTGACTAATAATATAATTTTCTATAAGAAATGAATTTGTGCATGATTTCAAGCGATATACTTGATTCCCGGTCGGCGATATCATTAGTTTACGTCATATTGCAGATTATTCATTTTCTCATTAAAGAAGCATGTTTTCATCTGCTTGCAAATTGCAATATGACCATGATTTCATAAGCTACTTGTGGCAAGAAGAAACATATGATGTATGCCACCACTCATTAGGGGTATTACTCCATGTTTCCTTGGATCTGAACTTAATCTAAGTTTCTATCGCAACAGGTAATTCACGATTTAAATTGTCTGGCTGAGGAGGTTTGTGGGGACTATCTTGGTCATATAGTTGAACTTCTCAAATCATGCTCCCCTGAAGTACTTGACCTTGTAAAACATAGCATTTTACAGGGTGGAAAATCCCTGAAGGATTGTGTACCTATAGTGATTAATTCAATCATTGAAACAGTGGTTGAGAGGTCTGTGGAGGTAAGTGTATATATTTAAGATATAATTTTGTTGGAATTTTTACAGTTCTGATTAGCCATTTAAATCATCATTCTTTATTAACACATCTTCACTAAAATATTATAGGACTTGAGACAACTGAAGGGAATAACTGCAACATACAGGATGACTAATAAGCCTCTTCCTGTTAGGCATTCACCATACGTATCAGGGGTTTTGCGTCCTTTGAAGGTTTGTTTTATAAATCTTAAATTCTATATCCTTCTTTAAAATAGCTAAAACTTCTGTATTTGGGGATACAAAAAGCCTTTTGTTGGTCTGTTTACAGGTTATTTTGGATGGTGAACGAGCTGCCACATATTTATCAAAGGAAGCAAGGAATGAACTCGTACGTGGTGCAGCCTTTGAGATCACTAGTCGTTATCATGGATTAGCTACTGAGCTTGTCCACTTGGTTAGTATTATGCAAATTATAATATATTATTGTTGTTCTAAAACCTCATCCTTCCTTTTCCTTCCAATGGTTCTTGATGTTTTGCATAGTTTTAAAGATTTCAATCATGTTGATCAGGCAAGGAGAACAGAGTCTTCGCTTCAAAAAATACGTCTGGGTGCACAAAGGCGAGGTGGAGCAAGCTCAGACACCTCAGACCACACAGTCTCTGAAACTGACAAAGTTTGTATGCAGTTATTTCTTGATATCCAGGTCAGTGTGGTTACCCTTGATTTGAATACATGAATCGGCTATTACTCTCTATGTTCCACAAAAAAGTGTCCCTTTTTGAGTTTCTATTCTTGTCATTTAGGAGTATGGACGCAACCTCTCTGTTCTTGGGGTGGAAGCGGCAAAGATACCCACTTATTGTGAGTTGTGGAATTGTGTGGCCCCTTCAGACAGACAAAATGCAATTAAATTCTAGCATGTGCTTAATTGGAATCACAATTGTTGGGTTGCATTTGGTACACAACCGGGAGAAGCAGAAATCATTTGGTGAGAGGGGCTCGCGAGTATATTTTTGGGTTCAATTTAAATGTATTAGGTCTTCTTTCTTTTATATCAATATTATTCTTATGTAATGCATTATTTTTTATTTTTATTTTTTATTTTCAAATAGTTGGGTGTTATAATACCCCCCCAAATATGTTTATTCTTCTTACATTAACAAAATATACGAACATTGTACTCTATATACACTTGTGTTGTGATAATAACAAATATCCAAGTTTCAACTCGTGCACGG
The DNA here is from genome assembly GCA_032359685.1 of Pittosporum tobira. Lineage (NCBI taxonomy): Eukaryota > Viridiplantae > Streptophyta > Magnoliopsida > Apiales > Pittosporaceae > Pittosporum > Pittosporum tobira. The sequence continues at coordinate 13,934 of JAUMHB010073269.1, read as the reverse complement.
TCAATTTGTTAGAGTCTAGATGCATTCTCATAAAATTGTAAATAAATACTATGATTCAAAAGTGAAATATAGACATTTAACGTTCTTAAGACTTCTCTCCGACATAAATTTATTTTACGTGTGCGCGTAATAAAAGATATATATTTTTTTAATGTGAATTTGACACGATATATACTAAAGTAGAAAGCAAAATTCTATTTATAATTGGACATATATAACAGGAAAGAGGTTGCATCCCTTCTTAAAAAAATATGTATAAAACTTGAGTGCAAAAAAATAAAAATCTATGATGTTCACTACCACTGAAGAATCAAATCCAACGATCAAGAATTAATACACTTGCAATAATTAATTTCTAATAGTCAATATTATATAAATAATAAATTTTTAATGTTTGTAAACCACATTTAATAGTACTTTTATGTAATCCGTATAAAAATATACAAATATATGGAGATACCTTCGGCAGTACCATCGTCGTACAACTGGTCAGCTGTATCAAAAGTGCAATCGACGTAATTCTGAGAATTTTAAGCCCACTTTCTCTCTTTCTTGTAGCATTGCCAATTTTGTCAATGGGCAATGTTTACGTCAGTTTTCCGCTCATTTCAACTCCAATTTGTGGTAGCAATTATGTTTGTAGCGGTTTCTATGGAAAAAGAATAAGGTACGAACAGCGAATATTATCAAGCCAACTACAATTGCGTATTTTAGCTCGAGCGTCCGGTGTTGTTTGGGTGATACAAAATTGTTTATTAATATATTATACTTCGTCTATTCCAAAAAAAAATTCAAATTTTTTAATCAAATTAACCATTTTTGAATCAAAATTACTATTAATCTATACATAGATAGGCGACAAAACTATAATTATTAGAAATTACATCAAATGTACTTCTAAATTAATATTATTTATTTGATAAATAAATTTTTGAATTTTATTTTAAGATAAACCATTTGATTTTATTTTTTGTAAATAATAATATATTATAATGTTTTAAAGTTAATCAAATTTGTGTTCATATACAAAAACAAATTAGAAGTTATTTATAAATTTTTGTTACCTATTTTCTAATTTTTATGTGTAATTAAACTTACTAATATACTTAAACATAAATTATGTATAAAAGATAATAGATATGTCATACTTATTTTTAGTAATAATAATTTTGTTAATACTATTGACAGTTTCCATTATGAAATGAAAATAAGTGAAAAAAAATAATATATTGATAATTTTTTTTTTATAATTTTGTACTTATATATATATGTTAGAAATTTAAATTTAATAATTTGTAATTAAAATATAATTTAATGGTAATTTTTTAAACATATATTATACATAAAAAATAATAAAATAATAAAAAACTAAATTTACATATTATTAAACGAAATATATAATATTTAATATTTTAAAATTTAATTCATTATATGAGTTTAATAAAGTGGTAAATTTATCCGTAACTTATCGAAATGACCTATGTTTAAATCCTGATAACTACAATTAATTTTTTAATATGAAAAAAATGACTGAGTTAACTCAATTGAGTTAGCTGAGTCCAGAAATAAAAGTGTCAAAAAATGGCTAAATGTTGAACCAAAATGAACCAACTCAAACTAAATTTCATGTGTATTGTGGTTTATATATATATAGATTTGCCCAATTTAGAGTAAAACACCACGGCTACAAAAATGATCCCTTGTGTATTCTTAATCTCCCTTTCAGATTACAAACACTAGAGTATATTACATCTCACATTAAATGATCATAAAATTCTTTTGGCGCTTTTGCTACCTAACCTTTTCATCCTGTTATCAGAAAAATAATAAATAAGAAAAATGGGAAATGCAGACTAAACTACCATGTATTGTGATGCATTAGCTTCCCAATGCCCCCTAAGAGGACAGTGTTTGTGCATCTTCCCAATCATTTTTTTGTTGTTTCCGAGTTCGAAAGAACATTATTCATGTCTTCATAGTAGGACCAGCTCTTCTTGCTTTCCTTGTCCTTCATACATTCCTGTTCACAGGAAGTAGATGTCTAGTAAGCAACAGGCAAGAAAGAAAAGAGTTCTTGAAAATTATAAAACTATCTAAAAAGTAATGCAGTATGATTGCAAAAGGATGTTTTCAAAATTTAGAAGAATCATATAACAATAATAAATTTTAGGATTTCACAAATTAACTTCAATGGTCAAAATGGATCTCTTTCCGGGCGGATGGAGCACCTTTCATACCTCGAAATAACTATCAGCTAATCAAAACTGCCAATGACTGAAAATTCTAAATGTACCCAAGATTTTACATATTAAGAACAAACCTCGTATTTCTGAAGCAGAGAAGCCCATAGTGATTTGCACTGTCCTGGACTTCGATTAAACCCATCAGCCAATAAGTTCGCAGATATCTCTTCCCATAGGGCCATTCGCCCCCTCACAACTTGAAACCTAGTATTTAATTCCCCACGAAATTTAATCAGTTTCTTAACTTCTTCAGGTTTCCATTTGTTTCTTTTTACGGGCTTCGAAGATTTTGACGTGTCTAAGGAGTCATCATCAATTTCACTGCTTGCTTTCCTTGCCTTCTCATTGTGTTCCTCAACTGTAACAGCACCATTTCTATTCTCTTCCTCCTGCCCATTGACTGGTGATGACACCACAAACGATTTCCAAAAATCATCCGACTCCTCGGAGTTGGTCTCTGCTAAGCCAGAGCTTGAAGCAGTGTCTTCCTCAGAAAGAAATCTCTCGATTTTAACACCTTCCTCTGCAAGCAAAAGAAACTATGAGAATTAATACATTACTCCCTCCATCACAATAATAAATAAATAAATAAATGACCTTTAATTTCTCCAGGCCTTGTGTCTACTGGGGGTATGTGGTCATTGTCTTCATCTTCTTGGGTCCTACTTGGTTGTTTCTTTTTGGCCTGTACATCCACCCCTATTCTCAATGCCGACAATATCCCAGAACCACCACGTGACTTTTTACCAGATAGCCTTTCATTTATCTCGTCAGCGAGCACACCTGCTGGATTTTCTATCGCAATTGCGATAACTTCAGGTCTTTTACTACTGTACTTCCTTACCATTTTCCTCAAAACCTCAGAAACAATTCTTTCCATGTGGGCCAGGGGACAATTTACCGGACAACTCGACAACGCGGCATGTGCTGCCTTGTGGAGAGCATCCAACAACTTCCCTTTATCAAGCCATAGGCAACGTGTGGTTATTCTTATTTTGCCCTTCAAGGTTTTCTCAAAATCATTATCAGTCAGTTGAGGGCGTAGAATTTCCATACTGCAAAAGAGATTGAAAAGATTGTTAAATATGAAGAGATTGAGAGGCTGTTTCCGTAAATATGATTCATAAATGTTTAAAAAGATTTACCTGACCACTATTATACCATCTGATGCAATTTTTAGCCTCTCATCAACACAAAGTTCAGTAGAGGTACCAAATGCTTTGTCACCATCGCTATACATCAACTGCAGTTTACAACTAGACTATTTAAAATTTTGAACTGGATGAAAGATACACACACACACATATGTGTGTGTGTGTATGTATAGAGTGAGAGAGAGAAGGATCGACTTTTATGAGTTAACAACCTGTAGATTCTCTTTCCCGAGAGATATGAAACCATTAGAGAGCACTCTTCTGTTCCTCAGATGTGAAACCCCAAGCATCTCTCCGTTCTTTATAACCTGGTATGGTCACAGAAGGCCAACAATAGAATTATTTATAGAGAAGGACAATCGTTGTCATATGCTATTAAAAAAAATAAAAAAACCTTATTTGGCAATAGCTACCAGCCTACCAGGTCAATTATGTCCAAAATATTATCAATAAAAAATCTTTACAATGAAGCCATGTATAACTTACAGCAGTGTGCCGGATCCCATTAGCTTTTCCAAGCAATTCATGCTCTTTGAGGAATAAGAGTTCACCATGGATGGGTAAAAAATGTTGAGGTTTTACAATCCTCAGCACCTCCTCCTTCAAATGTTACAAAAATAGATCTATATTTAGAACCTTCCTCATTTTATTAAGACCAGAAAAATAGGACAAAAGAAGAGTTTAAAAATAGGATAAAGGCCCAACATATCAGCAGCACAAAGATAAGCTGAATTCTGATTTAATCAATCCTTACCAACTCTCCACGATGAGCATGACCAGATGTGTGCAGCTGCTCATTCTTACCCATCACTATAGTTGATCCAATATCTGATACACGGTTTAACATTTTCATTACACGAGTCTCATTTCCTGGTATCACCTAAAAACAACACTCAATAAGCAAGTGTGACAAATGTACTCGAATTATTCTTCGAAAAAATATACATATATAACCGTATTAATCTCAGTTAATCAACATACCCAACTTTAAGAAGATCTCAAAAACAGAAATTTTCAGAAAGTTGCTGATTGTAAACTCCATCACTGGTTTCATTACCTTTGCAGAGTACAAAATTAAATCTTCTTTGGTCAATTTGAGCGAATGACTACTCCCAAATGATGCCAGATTCAACGCGGCACGTGGTTCTGCCTGACACAACAGTGACATTAGTCATTTGCAACTCATGAAACTTCAGCAACATTACTGTAATTAATTTTGTACAAAGGAAGCTATCATTGGCAAGCATCAAGGATAACTTACTTGAGAACCAGTTGTCACAATTAGCAAATCTTTTGGGGCATAAGCGTCAATATCTTCTACTTTCACCTATATATGCACCATATGCAAATATCGGGAAGTTCCAGGAGTGAGATACTTTAGATTTTGTGGGGGCATGCGGAGGGGTTAATTGGTAAATACTACATCATTAATATGTATGTAAGATCATCGTTACCAGAGTTGAAGGATCAATTGGTGCTTTCCCATCTCTCCACGCAGCATCAAGGTACGTCCTCAGTGACATACCAACAAAAACCTGAAATGATGAAGATAACAATTCATTCGTCTCTAAATCTTAAGGTAGAAAGTGCTCTAAAACAACAAGAAGACGATGATCAAAGAACGTGGCACACGTACCAACTTTCTGCCAGTTAAATCAGCTGCAGCTTTCACGCTCCCAAGGCGATGGATATTTGACGCGAACTGTGTAGTGATAACCCTTCCTTTGGCAGCTGATATATGTCTCAACAGCGAATTTGCTACAACACTCTCACTAAATGTCCTTCCAGGTGAGAGTATGTTTGTTGAGTCACTCATCATCTGTGGAAAAAAAAAAAGTTAATAGATATTCAGTATGCGCTCTTCTATTCAGTGAAGTGTTAACCAATTAATTTTGACACCAAAAACTAATTTAGTTAATATAGCAAATATAATATTGATCAGCAAGAATTACCAATGTAACTCCTTCTTTGGCGAGTTCCTCCAGGCCTTCACGGTCAAAAACTTTCCCATCCAGTGGCGTTTCATCAATCTGTTAAATGTGTAAAGTCTTCATCAAACTTGAGTACAGTTTCTCCACAAGGGAGCAGTTAATAAAGACACTAAAGAAGTAATACCTTCCAATCCCCAGTGTGGAGAATTATCCCATCGGCACAGCGGAGAACCAATCCACAACAATCGGGTATAGAATGGGTGACCCTGATGGGCTCTATTTCAAATGGCCCAGCATTAAATCTCCTTTTTGTTCTAAATGTCTTAAGCCTAGATGGAACAAAGATCCCAAACTCCTTCAACCGCTTCTTGATAAGCTGCTCAGAAACAAGTGCGTATCAAAAATCTAGTATGGAGTATCAACAGTAAAAACAAAATGTAGTATAGAAACATACGTGCAAATTATAATTTGATGCTGGTAACAAACTTGTGGCCCAATATTATCAATCTTTTGATACATTTAAGTTACTACTAGATATATCGCTCAGTCACAAAACATAAAACATAATTTGAGTAGTTAAATTAGTCACAAACCTCCATTGTGAAAGATGATGCAAATATTGGTGTTCGTGAATCCAAACATGGAATAACCTGTGTAGACAGATACGAGGGAAGCCAATAATAAGACCATTAATGGTCCCATATAACATAAATATGGTCTTCAAAAATCAGAATAGGAAACTGTACCCAAGGCAATGCCCCGATGTGATCTTCGTGGCCATGTGTGATGATAACTGCTTCGATTTTGTGGCTCCATTTCTGGATAAATGTGGTGTCAGGTATGATTTTCTGAACACCAAGCTCGTCATAACTGAAGTACATGTCACACATATTCCAAGGTCAATCCATAAATTACCAAGGTGGCAAGGTATGGTATTTTCAGGGAAAAAATTGGAATTGCAGAGCTGTTCGTTAATACTTACTCTGGAAACATAACACCAGCATCAATCAGAATATAACGATCAAAATTCCCAACAAGCATGCAATTCATCCCAATTTCTCCCAGGCCACCAATTGGAAGAACACGCAGAGGTGGGCCATCAGATCCTTCATAGAAATGTTCCATTTTTCGTTGAACAGAATCTTCCATACTTTTTCCAGCCCCTTCCGTTCTTCCAGACCTTTTACGGGTTGCTTTAGACCCATGTGTACCTATAATAAGTCCCACAGTAGAATCATCTTTTGAAGAAAAGCAGCAAAACACTGATGGAAAACAATAAACATAATTGATTTTTTATGAACGACAAGAAACATCAGGCAGCGTTGGTGAAAAAATAATCAGAATAAGCTTGGATAAATACATTTACCTTTCCTTTTTAAGTGATGGAAAGGGTGAATAGATATTGTGGTATTTGGAGGTAAAAAGAAGAAGGCAGACTAATCTGAGATGCAACTAACCTAAACAACCATATTCCAATTTCAAATGATAAAAACTTACCCAGATTGCCATAAAATGTTTCTTTCAAAGTAAGTTATAATGGATACTCCACTCAAACCATACTAATCAAAAATTAAACTTATTATTACCAAATTAGTGTTGGCCTTTCTTTTTATTTTTTATTTTTTGTGAGTGGCTTCTGCAGGACCATATTATGGGATGGAGTTCAGAAACTCTAATCTTAAAGCATGGCAAAAGTCTCCTGTTGATTTGACAAATAATCCTATCCCTTTGGAAACACTTATATCTAGTAAAATGATTTCTTCTATAAATATACTACATTTATTTCTGGCCATCACCATAATTGGAAGAATTAGAAAAGACAGCATCTCTCTACTTTCTTTATGCTTCTTTTAAGGAGTAACTAGGTAATCTAAACGCCTAAAACAAACATACAGCTCACTTAATTTTCTTCTGCAATACTGGACCTACTATAACGAATCTCAAGATTGTAACTTTATATCATTTTTTTCCCAATTCCTCAGCAACCAAACAGATGGGTCAATGGGTCAAGAAACAAACAATTCAAATAAATTTGGAATAATGGCAAATCAGTGCGAACCTGGTAAAGAAGTAGATGCAAGAGAGCACGAAATTAGATGCTTTTTGTTACAACTACTTGGTCTGTGCCGAAATTTGTAAGGATAAAGTGACACTGCACTGAAAGCAGCAGCCATATTTCTTATCTGGGGCTCTCCACAAGAATCTGCGTTGAAGTTCAACGGTCGAACAATGAAAAACCTTAAGCTTTCACGTGGACAGCGTTGATGGATTCGAAACAATGAAATTCAAATCCTCTCAATCTGAATGTAATTAGTTTAAGGGTTTAAGGAAATAGGAAGCGAGAGCTATAGAGGCAGGGGTTTTGTGCGAAGGAACTGTAATAAATATCTTTCTTATCATTTTAGCTTGGCACACAATGTTAAGAGTATCGCACGTGCTGCAGATGGCCTATTAGGCTATTATCATCCTCCCTTCGGTCTAACTCAAGTATATTTTAATTTATATTATTTATTTTATTTAATATAAAATTTAAAATATTTTTATATATTATTTTTAAAAATATTTTTATGTATTTAATATATTTATATATTATATTTTTTAATAAATATTTTTATGTATTTAATATATTATTTTTAAAATATTTTAAAATTTATGTTGAACTTAATTAAAAAATTAAAATAATATAAGTTATACATATGAAGTATTTTATTTTATTTTTAATATATAAAAGTTCATATAGTTTAAAGCGTATTTGTTAACTCAAATAAATTATAAAAAATATATTTTCACTATTTTAAAAATAAATTAAAAATATTATTATATTCAAACTACAATTTTTTTAAAATTAACTAAAATAAGCACTTTTAAATATTATAATAAATTATCTCAAACATTACTTGTACCTTTATTTATTGTTATATTTTACTATGAAATAATGTTCTTGTACCTCCCATGAATATTGAATAGACCAAAGTTCAATTCTTTATTATTAACTATTTTTTTTATCTCATTAATTTAATAATTATAATTATATACCAAAGTTCAATTCTTTATTATTAATTTAAACAATCCTCCACTTAGATATGAAGTAATATTCAATTAGTATTTTTAAAAAAATAATATTTTAATCGTCACATTTTTCGACCTGTACAAACTTGCATAAAATAAAAAAATTCTATCTCTATCTCATTTGAGTATGTTGCTGGATTTAAGCATATCATTGATTCAATCGTATGGGGCGGTGTTTGTTTTTGCCATAACTTAAGTCTTCTCATGATTCAAACAATTGTTATTTGTCGTATTAAATATACTATCATGATCTTTGTGCACATTTTAATGTCTAAATTTCACATTAAAAAAAATGTCTAAATTCATTTCATTTTCTCTTTTATTTAAAAAAAATAAAATATTAAAAAAAATTAAAAAATGTCATATAAAATTTCGTCATGAATCTTAATGGAATTAGACATAATTTATTTTATAATAATTTAAAATATATTTATTATTTAAAATAAGGTATATATTGAAGAAAAAAATAATTAATAAAAAATTTCAAATAAACTAAAAATATTATTTTAATCAATTTATAATTTTTTAAATTAACAAAAATAAATATCTTAAAAATAATTTATTTTTAAAAATAAATTATAATCAACTCTAATAACCGCCCGGTGCCTACCCAATTTATCAAACAATAGCAAACGACACCGTACTAGGAATTATAATCCACGTGAGTCGCACACTACGCTCCCTAAACCCTAGCAACAGTCCTCATATAGATATATCCACCCTGAGCATTTTCAGACCCAGAAGAGGTTCGAGTGTGAGAGAGAGAGGAGGTTTGGACATTCAGATCAGCAAGGAATGGCTCACACCATATCATCGAGTTCATCAGCCAATCTCGTTTGGAATGGTCCCAACAGAGGTCATTCTTAATATCCTACAAGTTGATTCAAAATGCCATGAAGATTCCGATATGATTTGGATAATTTTTAAAATTGACTTGTCTTACAGACTTATCTATCGGCCACGACAAGTTGTGCTCTGCAAAGAAGTTATCTTCCTTTCAAGAGGTTGTTGATTTAATAGTTGTTTAATTGTTCAACATTTTACTGTCGACTTGGGGTCATTAAAAATGTTAATTTTATTTGTATGGCAGATAGGGGCGAAGGCAAGCGAATTCCGTCAGCATGCCAATGTTATTGGTGGCAATAGAAATCTTACTCTGGCCTGCAACAATCAAAGTAATACCATTTTATTTGAAATTTGCTTATGTTATCTGTTTTTGCTTGGATTATCATCCTGTTTATTTAATTTTTAATTAGAGATTAATTTTTTCTGCTGTCAACTGTCCTTACAACCAGCCATCTTTAATTTCCACATTTTTAAATTGGCTTTTCATGTACTTAGTTGTTTTATTTTGATGTGTTTATTTCGTTTTATTTTATAACTTTACATTATAGTTATATTTATCATTTTATCCTTGGTACCTTCTAGACCTGATGACAAAATGGATGACAATCTAATAATATCCAAAACCATCCAATGTTAAATGGATATGCATTGGAATTATTTAGAGAGGTTCATAAATGAATTGAGTTAAATGGTTTTATAAAGTAAGTGGATTAAATTGGATGGTTAATGGTTGAACCAATTAACATATACATAACTATATGTGTAAGTGGACACATGTAATTTACATGTGTAGTTGTGAATTTTGTAATTGAGAGAATACTAACTTAGCAAGATGAGTATTCATCATGTTTATTATGCAACAAATTATTGCCATGTGGCATTTTTCTAGAGGTTATTTTATTTTTATTTTCCTTTTCCTTTTCTTCTTCTTCCTACATTTTTAAGACTCAAACACAATCGGAATTATAAATTTTTTACACCATTAAATTCGTGACGTCGAGAGCTTCCTAACAAGGGGTATATTAATATATTTTTGATAAATGTACAAAAAAAATGATATATGAAATTTAAGGTTGATAATGGTTATCCATATCCATTCTTATCCATATAGACTGATCCATTTATCAACCATGTAAAATTCAATTCATTTTAATCCAGATCTAAATATGTCCAAATCCATTTATGTTCATCCAAATCCATCTTATCCATCCATTTGCCAGGCCTAGCACCTCCCCTTTGACTAGTTCATTTTCTGCATGTCCCAACTATATTGGGATAAAATGTGTAATTGGTTTTGAGCATGCACTCTGTCCCAAAATGTGTCCCTATTTGAAAGATAGACCAAAATAATGCATAATGTGCAAAGTTTTCCTTTATATGAAGTGATTCAATTCAACTTTTGTTTAATATCAGTATTTTTATTTAAACTGAGTAAGGCGGTTAATTTGGGAGTCAAAAATTTATTTGAAAATCTTTGGTGTTCTTAAAGTAGTAGTCCAATATTGGGACACCAGAGTAAAAATTTAATATCATAATCAACCAAAGTCATTAAATAAATTACTGGTCATAAATAGATGTCCTCAACTTTGTTCTTTTCAATACATGTTGGTGCTTAGAAATTAAGCCATAAAATTGAGAAGATTAATGAAGTATCTGGAGGTTAACTTAAGGGGCATATTACTTGCCATTGCATATGCTGTTTATGCTATTCATTCATTTATAACAGTTTACTTGTCAGGCATATTGCTTACCCATTCTCTTATATGTTTTGTTTTCAAGATGGTAGTCACTTTTTTTTTTCTGAATTAATATCCAATCCTGTTGGGTCAATCATAACGGCTTTCCTTATAAAATGCAGATATCCAAGCTGTTCTGACCAATGATAAACAGGCAGCGGTGCCACCTTTGCGTGGAAAATTGAACAAAGTGGTTCTTGCTTATAGTGGTGGCCTAGATACTTCAGTTATTGTACCTTGGCTAAGGTACATATACTTCTGTGCTTATCTGTGATTCTGTGAAATATCTGTCATGGCATACATATTCTTTCCCTTTTCCTCAATATGTCATTAATCATTTGGAGTTTTATCTATGTGCCATATATTTAGCAGTTACAACCCTTTGCTCAGTAGATAAAAGAATTCTGAAGGTCTAGCAGAGGGTTACAAGTATATACATATTTGTTGGGTTATGTACAACCCTTCTAATTACATTATTACACTTGCATGCTTTTCTTTTTAAGTAGACTGCTTTGTTTAGGCCATTCACATAGGTTTTTTTGCTTGCTGCAGGGAGAATTATGGCTGTGAGGTTGTTTGCTTTACCGCAGATGTTGGGCAAGTAAGATATAAGTATTGAAGCGTAATTTTTGTTCTTTTATATTTGTGAAAATTTGAGATAGGAAAATCTTAATCTCATAAAGTTATAAAAAAGAAAGGATAAAGAAATTTTGCCTTACCCATTTCCTTAATTTACCATATTGCTAATTGTATAGGGCATCAAGGAACTGGAAGGGTTGGAAGCAAAGGCCAAGGCGAGTGGTGCTTGTCAGTTAGTGGTGAAGGATTTACAGGAGGAATTTGTGAAGGATTTTGTATTTCCCTGCTTGCGAGCTGGTGCTATCTATGAAAGGAAGTACTTGTTGGGAACCTCAATGGCTCGCCCTGTGATTGCTAAGGTGCACTACATACAATAAGTAGTAAATCCATAACTAAAATACTTTATCTATTGTCTTTTTCCTAAACTTGAGCTTTGTCCTTGTTATATGCTAGTAGTATTTTTGCTTAGTGACTTGTATGTGTTTCTCCTACTTGTCATGCTCTTGTATTTTGGTGTAGTGGTTTTGTTCATTATTTGTCACAGGAGAACATAACCATAAAATGGTTCACTCTTTCATCAGTCACATTCCTGTTGAATACGAACCATTTTATGTGTTATCTTAGCTCGGAATCTGGGGCTTTATATGATTTGTAACATTTATTGTTTTTAAGGTATTGGTCCCCCATTCAATGGCTAGGAATAAACTAACATAATAGGCACATCAAAACCGCAAAGTTGGCAAATATTAGAAGTGCTGAGCCGCTGATGAATACTATTTTGATGGTAGAGATGGGAACAAGGCATGCGAGTAACTCTCTACACATTTACATATTATCCCCAATATATTGAACATACTCCCCTTCTTTCTTCTTCCTTTTATTTCGTCACACGAAGCTTATCATTTTTACCAAGTAAACAAGTCTCCAACACCTTGATGGCTGATCTGTCTCCCCGTTCCCAAAACCCCTCTCAATAATAGTGGTGATTTATTTCTGTAGTAGATGAAGCCTCGAGTTCCTCCACCTAATCTTTGTTTCCTGAGTCTGACACATTCATCACTAGGTACATCCAGAGTGAATGACACCATGAATTTCTTTCCATTGACAATTAAACTAGACAGTAAAGCAAAAGCAAATGATTACACGAGATCAAGTAATGATTCTTGATCGCTTAGAGGTACTCTTAAGTTGTAACCGAAATGGGTTCGTTTGTATGTGTAAATATTTGATAAATGATGGTTGTCTAAGACTATATGTAAAAGAACCGTTTTTATTATACGAAAATCTGATGAGGATTCTCCCAAAAAAAATAAATTCCAACTTAAGAGTACTTTTAAGCTGATCAAGAGTCCTCACTTGAGCTCATCATCATTTGCAGTTTCTTTTGTTCTTTGCGATTAAAATGGCAATGGAAATAATTTTATGGTGCCGTTGGCTCTTGATTTCAGCTAGTGATGAATGTTGCAGATATGGAAAGCAAAGATGTGGTGTAGGAAATTGAGTCATGGTCTACTAGGGAATGAATGGATAAGGCAAAGTTTTTTGTGATAAAAGAAAAGGAAAAAGAAGGGAAAGCATGGTTGATATGTTATGGAGAAACTGTTTATGGGGATAAGAGTTTCTCACATTCCTTGCACCCATCTCTATCATCAAAACTGCATTCTCTTGTGGCGCTGGGCTTCTTATATTTGTTCACATTGTTGTTTGCTCTGCATACAGTTTCATATTTGCTACCTATTGAATTTGGGGGTGTTTTTGTTATTGTGGTGTTGTTGTTGTTGTTGTTGTTGTTGTTGTTGTTGTCGTTGTTGTGTGTGTTGTTTTGGGGGGGGGAGGAGAGATTGATAATTTGCAGTGGACTGATAATTTGCAGTGGACTCATGCACTAACTAAGAACTATCAGAACAAACTAAAAACCACTTATGTGCTCTCAATCGCCTTGATAACTTTCTCTTAAAGAAAAAGTCCTAGCATAGACTTCATATCAAAACAAAGAACATCACTTTTACTAAATGCTTTACTTGGAGGAATTTTGGAAACCTTCAAGCTAGTGAATACCTGTATAGAGTTATAGACACGTGAATACAGTGAGAAGCGATGTTTTCTTGCTGGCATTTGGGAAGTGCACATCTTTTTTTATTTATAAGGAGAGTAGTCTATTATACTGCCTCATTTTACTTCACAATTAACAAAGCATAAATACATCTCGTTTGATTACTTGTTGCTTAGTTAGCTTACTTTATTCATTCTAGTTTTCTATTATTGTAGTAGTAGTTACGGACACACGCATATCAGTAACAGTCCCACACCGTTTACTTGACACTGGCAGGCCATGGTTGATGTGGCACGAGAAGTTGGAGCCGATGCTGTTTCTCA
>JAUMHB010073247.1:0-12952 GCA_032359685.1 Pittosporum tobira | reverse complement strand
AGCAACAGCAACAGCAACAGCAACAGCACTATCACTAGCACTAGCACGGGGGACCTTCCTAGCTGCACAAGAGTCCAGACCAGAAGCTACAGATTTAATGTCAGAACATACGAGTTTCATGCATCACCCTAAAACAAAAATGGTTTTCCAAGAAAGTGTATCATCGAGGTGGCAATTTTTTGTTTTTTCGCGTGTGGATTGCCATTAATGTCACTGACAATGTATTGCTCTTACTATACTAGAAGAATACTATGGCCCAATCATTGTAATTAAACTGAAGGAATTAATAAGGTATTTTGCACGTAGTCCATGATTCTGATCCAGAAAGTTCAGTGCATTTAGCCCAAATATCGGATTTTGTATTAGGCCCTTTAGCAAGGTTTAAAATTTAACATGGTGTAATGTCATGTAATATTCTCCAATCATAAATTTACTGTTAGATTATTTTTAGTTATCATTCTCCTAAGTGATAGACTAAAATTAATATTTAGATTTATAATAAAAATTTAAATTTTACGTGAATAATTATACATGGTTCATAGTTGTGAGATATATGATATGGTTAGATAATCGCTTTAAGAGAATAAGTCATTTTTGTTTTATAATTACAAATATTTCATGTAACTATTATAATTAGATAGTCAATTAACGACCCTGAGAAAAACAATATTGTATAAGTCTTGTCTTTGTAAGCTGTTCATCAGTTCATGCTGTCATCTGTATATTTGATTTCCTAACAAAAAAATATCTGAATGTTGCATCCCTAAGCGACATAGCCTCCAGATCGCACATTCGTGTTCCTTATTCTCTTGAGGAAAGCTCGAGAGTTCAGAAATTTGTTTCTAGTACACATTTACGCCCGTTCCAAAATTAAACATGTTTATTTTTATTTTTTTTTGATATGTTTTAAAATTAAAAATAAAATTTATTTTTTAGTACAATAAAATACCTATATAATTCTTAATTATTATTTCAACATAAATATTCGATCTCCTACGTGCGAAGTCTACGGGACCAGTTCCTATATATGGACATTCCCCGTGGTTTAATTCCATGCCTTATGACGAAAGGGGAATCACCATGGGCCCCCCTTCTTCCCTAATGAAAGAGTCCACCGCCTGCCTTGGTAGTCTCAAATAAGGCGTGCAGGCCTGTCCCTTTTTTGAGAGGGTGATTCACTTCTCCCGAAGTGAAGAAAATGCTGGATCAAGAAAATGGGTATTAAAGATGAAATTTAATATTATCTCTAAAAATATGCATTCCTTTTATGTTAAAATTACAAGTGATCATCTATTTTTAAAAATCACCATTTCCTTAAAAATATTAGTAAGTTTGGAACAATTGGAGTACAGTACTGTATACTTTTACCAGTTTCAAAACCTCAAGAATTGTGTGAATTATGCTGAAGAGAATATATTCCTTGCTTCTTCATCAGGTTCAACACACCAGCCTTTAAATTGCATCTTAATGAATGCATAAAACGTAACATAATTTACAGAAATATCACAAACAAATTGAGAGAGATGAGAAAATAAAAACCAGAGCCGGAGAAAAAAGCAGCGTTTCAAGATATTGAATGCCTCCGGTCTTTAGCAGGTTTATTACGTCCTCTGGTAACTGTGGTTCCATCAGCGCGAAACATATTAAGCCGTCCAAGCTTTTTAGACACTGAATTAATGAATGACTTTTTGGGCAAAGGAGGTTTATCAGCAGATGAATAAGTGATTCCTAATGGAGTGCCTGGTGACGATGTTTTATCTGCTGTTGATTTCTTGATTTCTTTCAGTTGCATTTTCATTTTCGCCAGCTCAAATTTCAGGTCCTGATTTTCTCTTTTCAATTTAGAGAGCTCATCGGGTACTACAGGGTGGATATCTGTGGAATATACATTTACCCTGGGGGCTACCGCAGGGGATTCTCCACTCGTCACACTGCCATCCTTGACCTCTCGAAGGCGCTGCTGCTCGTGGTAAAGCACTTGAACTACAGTTTGGACAGGAAGCCGATCGTTTTGGGCTGCATGAGCGCAGGCCTCACGAGATAGCTTTTGACAGTCCATCACACTGCAGACTTTCTTCCTCTCCATGTCACTTAAAGCAGGATGAGCCTGTGTTGGAAAAAAATTGCAATTCATTCATTTTGTGAAGGGCACAAACAAAAAGATCAAGAGTTATTAATGAAAACTATGTACTTCAAGTTGGTTGTGTGAGTTTTTTAAAATTGTTCTTATTTAGTTAAGAAAAATGATTCATCTTTTGACTCGACATCTGTCGACTATGAGATATGTATAAAAGAATCCACGAATTTTGATGAAATTACGTAGTGCCGTCGTAAGGACATAAAAAAAAACTCTATTTTTCTTTGGTACAATATCAAGTAATCAGCATAAGACATCATGACATTGAATCAATGAATGATATGCAAAAATTAGCCTTGATTAGTTATACACAAACTTCTTAAGAATTACCAGAGAAGCCTGCTCACGGGACACCAGAAAATTTCCCAAAACAGAAGCAGATGTTAGAAGCTATGCCAGTATCAAAATTAATGAAATTCATGCTTTAGACTAAACCATGTCAATTAAGATTTTGTTTTGAAGCATAAAGATAATTCGGACTATTTAATAATTGTATTAATGTTGATGCAAGTATTACTAATATTCAGATATTTAGAAAATATAAACTAAAGAGTGTGCAAAGAAGAGTTTGAACCTTCAAGAAGATATCTATGGCTCGATACATTCCATCTTCTGTTGCCCTCGATTGTTCTGGCATACATTCAGCAAGAGTAACGAACCTTGAAACAGTTAAGTTACGATCAGAAGCTATTTCAGCGAGGTAACTCTCCATTAGCTTCCCAACCGGCTGCATATCACTTTGGGGAGGTGAAACATAATCTTCATCCGTATTATATCCACGATTTCCCTCCTCTTCACCTTCAAGGTAATTCATCATTATCCGCTGCACGGTATCAACATCAAACAATGTATCCCCAGTAGAGAAAAAGGAAGGGATCAATAAATCATCTAAAACAGCCTGGCCCAGTTGAAAGCCCATTCTCTTCTCCAAGTCCAGCCTGCAGGCAACTGTTGTCTCAAGATAAATGGCAGCTCTAAGGAGCATTGAAAGGAAACTAACTGACATGGCATTCTTCTCCCTTGGCAAAAGACTAACTATTGTTTCTAAAACAACTCTTTTCTCATGCTCTTGCTTTGGCTCAATTTTTCTCCTTCCTTTCCCATGCATTTCCTGCAATGTAAAGAAAATAAAGGTTTATATATATATATATACACACACACGCAAAATGGACCAAGAAATTCACTATTTTTAATTAAAAAAAAATTATCAACACACTACCAAATCGGTAGTGCGGCTTATTCTGGGCAAACTCACCAAACCTCGAAGTGATTTTTGGGCATAGAGCATTAGTATTGGACCAAGTGCATATTGCTTAAAGCCCCTTGCTATCATCGCAATCAGAACCCTTTGGAACATATCGATTCTGAGGACAGTTAAATCTTCAGCCCACCAATCGTCTATGGGCTTTGAGTGACATGATGAAGAAGAAGACAAATATACACCATCACAGCCACTCGACATACTAAATTGGCTTTCTTTGGAGGCCAAAAAAGCTATTGCATCTATACATCGGTTCACAATTTTCACTTTCTCTGCCATGGGAAGGAGGTCTTCTGTTGAATGCAAAATTGATACTGCCCCTCCTAGAGTTTTTAGTGCCACTTCATTTAAATAGGCATCTGTTCTTCCCACAAGGTTTCCAATTGCGTAGTCCTCTGTCATCTCAAGATGCTCAGCCACACATCTAAGCATGGCAATATTTTCTGTCCCAATTTCAAAATTAATCCCATAACAAAATTTGGCTGCGAGTTCAAATGCTTCTCCTCCGCCGGGAACATTAGCGATTTCGATTTCAGAAAGATCAGCTTCACTAGATTCTGAAACCAGCTTCCTTATGAATCCACACTTCGAGACTAAAGGGAACTGCATATGACGTAATAAATGTGTTGATTGATTACAAAAAAAAAGGGAACTTCTTTAGCTCGTGTCAAAACCAAAATTTAATATTAATTTCTTGTTCATTCTTTACGATGTATATCTGTTTTGGATTAAATATATGAAGAAAAAAAAGAATAATAATAAGTTAGTACTGGGAAAGATTGTACTCTATAAATAATAACTTAGTACTGGGAAAGATTGTACTCTTACCTTGTGCAACGAAAAGGAAGATCCTCCCGCATGAATGGTGACATCACTTGGAATCTCATGGGAGAAAATCCTGTCCAATTTTGAAGTTATGAATTTAGACTTATCCATTATCTTTTCTATCGAATGATACCCAAATTATACAAGAGGAGATGGAATCCTTTTGTAGATAGTGCAATAAAAGAAATTGAAGAAAATAAATGATTAAAGAAGCAAACCATTCACTAGTCCTCTTCATGGCATCAGAAAGAAGTTCCTTCTTCATAGTCTACATGTTAACATGGTAATGACTGGAGCATCTTTACATTGTTCATGTCTCCATCATCTATGAATGTTGAGGCAAAAGTTAGGCAAGCTTCAAATGCATGTGTGCCTCAAAATTGTGCCTACTTTCTCTTCTTGTATATTTTTTTATGAAGCCTCAGAGACTGCTGACTGAGTCAGCAGTAACGAAAGCACAAGCTCAAGACTTTACAAGCAACCAATCACCTTTGGAGAAAATACCCTTTTTGGATAACAGAAAAGCTACGGAAGAGTGTAATAAATAGGAGAAGTACTCATGGAAAGTAATATAATAGTCGGGCAAATGGGCATTCTCGCAATTATCGGGAGAAACAGGGCTAGAAGAATATCAAAATGTGTGGTGGTGGGCATAGGGAATTCAGTGAAAGGATGAGACGATAGAGCTAAATGAAAGATTAGTTTTCAACCTGGAAAATATTTTCATCCACAGAGATTGCTCATCCGTAATCACTGTCCTTCCTTCTAAATGGTGGGATTTTAACAAAATAACTCCATATAAGCACAAAATACGCATATACTGTCTCTTTCAATATCAACTTCGATTGATACTATACTAAAAACCTTTTCTCCCCCACCCACGCACCATAAATTGTGGACCCAATCTTGTATATTAAATTTTCAAGTTTACTATTTAACACCGACATGAGGTTTTGTCAGCTCACATGTTACGTTAGTTGTAGTACCCACATTTGCTGCAGACTTTGGCATGGGAGAAACTGGTCTGGGCACTACTTCGAATATTAGGGGGGTATGGGCCGTACGGCAATAAAATTTATTTAAAAAAAAAAAAAAGGACATGCATTGCAGAAAAACTGGACGTTTCTAAAATAAATGCAACGGTTCGAATGTGCTAATCAATAGGTGGTTCTTCAGGTGTTCACATCATGCAATTTGAAGGTGCCTCCAATTTGATGTTTTCGTTGGTGTGTGTCACCTTTCCAGAGTTGATTGATCAGTAGACACAAAATTTATCAGTAGATCTCACTCCATGATTCAGTCAATACTCCCAGATATACTATGAACTTATTGGTCAACAATTAAATTGTGCACAAATAGTAGTTAGTCGTTTTTTTCCCTTGTCTGAAAAAATTAAAAGAATGACTACAAGCCAAAAATTAGACTGCCCACTTGCTCCTCTGATGGAACTTGTCCTGGTAGTGTATCTTCTCACATTCAGCCAATCAAAGATCCTTCAATAATCAAATAAATGAAATTTTTGATGAACGGTGGACCCACAACCTTAAGGTGCGTACATGGTAATCCACTAGGCGTACGCAAAATACCACATAAACAAAATTGGAAAAGAACAAACTGAACTCCTTAAAAGTTGAGATCATTGTTGTGTTAAGAGTACTTGGTTTTGTTTTTGTCTTTTTTTGGTTGGGGACAATAGAACTTGGTTAAGGCTGTTGTCATGTGATGAATTGTTCGGCATGTCAAATAACACCCAAGATAACAATCCCAATATCAAATAATTCTGATCGACCTTTCCAATAATTTGTAATTTAGCCATCTATTTAATAATAGACGCAAACAAGTATAGACCCACACATACCTGTAAATAGCTGAGGCATCAAATGAGTGAAGCAATGTGGGCTACAAAATAAGGCCATCTGTGGGGAATATGATCACCGATGAGTATGTACCAAAAAGCTTTATCCAAAAACAGAACGAAAGTGATGTTTATGTCAATTATTTTAATTTTTTATTTATTTCACATAGAGATTCTAGCCTCTGTTGTTCTTTCAAGAAAATCACTCACAGTCACATTACGCTATCAAATAACAATTGAATGATATAAATGGTATATTCTGAAAACATATAAAAATTCGAAGTATCAGTTAATGTCTTATTCCAGTCTGTTAATCCTACTGATGCTGATCAAGTCAAATGCTGATCAAGTCAAAATATTTCTTAGTTATCATTTATCAAGTTACAGTTCTTCTCAATTACTCTTTTTGAAATTAAGATAAAGTTGTAACTCCTACTATAAAAAGATCTGATGTTCTCTGTTTCATATAATAATAATAACACTTCTTTATTCTTTCCATTTGTATCACAGTCCCTATTGTTAATAAAGTAGGAAAACAATGTCATATTATGGTCCTTATTATTATCGAGTTCTTAACAAATTAAGTTTAAAGTGTTTTTTTTAATGAATAATTTGAAATATCTAATATTATGGAGTTTTAAAGAATTAAGCTAAATGAAATTCTATTGAGGTTTAAATAAATCGAGTTCGAACTTAAACAAGGACTCGGCTCATTTAACATATTGTTCAAATATGCATGATAAATAAAATGATTGGTATTTGAACTCCATATTTCTTCATTTGTACCACACTGTAAGGGTAAAAATTGAAATTTTTTTGTTTTATAATGAGTACAAATGAAGAATTTTGGAGTGTAAATGTTATTTCACAAAATAAATCATAAACATGACGCAGGAACACTGCTGAAGGCACACAAAATTATAGGGTTTACCTTAGATTTGCCACCGGAGTATCACCAGTAATCACGAAAAGGAAAAAGCGATAGTAACTTCTAATTCCTTTGGAGCTTAGTAGCTTAAAATTGCTACCCTCTAAATTGCTCCAACAGAATCAATTTGGAGAGTGAGAGGGCTTGGGCCTGGAACTGAAGCATGAGGTTGGCCCAAAAAGTGAGTAAACTTTCATAAGTGAAAGCAGCCTGGCCAAAAAAAAAAAATGCAGCAGCAGCAGCCCGACCAAACAACCCAAAATGTTACACACGTGACACGTGCAGTATGTCATTTACATACGGTGTGGTAAATAAAATTTAAATTATCCTCTACCAAAACAACTCAAGAACTCTTTTGGCGTCTTCACAAGATTTTCTTTCCTCTACTCGCCTCACCTTATCCGCAGCAAAACCCTGCAAAAACCTCCATCTTCATCGTAATCAATTTCAATTCCTCCATATACACTCCAATTCTGATAGTTAATATTATTAATTTCTAATCTCTCATCTTCTAACACAAAAAAGGCCCCATTTCATATGGAGCTTTCTTCACCCTTCAGACCTCTTTCAACTAATCGCACACACGATTTCTCCTTCTCCTCATCCTTCTCGCCCTTCCCTTTCCAAACCCACCTAAAAAATCTCAAGTTTATCAACCCCACCTCCAATTTTCGAATTTTGGCAGTGGCAGTAAATCCTCAAGAACTCCCCCAAAACAGCCCTCAAAGACTCCTCAAAGAACTCGCAGAGCGTAAAAAATTTGTCTCCCCCAAGAAAAGAGTACCCCCGAAAAGATTCATTCTTAGACCCCCACTTGATGACAAAAAACTAGCAGAAAGATTCCTCAATAGCCCCCAGTTGTCACTTAAATCATTCCCTTTGTTGAGTTCTTGTTTGCCCTCGACCCGACTCAACAATGCCGATAAAACTTGGATTGATGAGTACTTGCTTGAGGCCAAGCAAGCTCTTGGGTACCCATTAGAGCCATCTGATACATATGGGGATGATAACCCAGCAAAACAATTTGATACTTTGTTGTATATGGCTTTTCAGCATCCACATTGTGAGAGAACTAAGGCCCGGCATGTGAGGTCTGCACATTCGAGGTTGTCGTTCTTGGGGGAGTATGTGCTTGAGTTGGGGTTGGCTGAGTTTTTCTTGCAGAGGTATCCGAGGGAGTCGCCAGGTCCTATGAGGGAAAGGGTGTATGCTTTGATTGGGAAGAGGTATCTTCCTAAGTGGATTAAAGCTGCTAGCTTGCAGAATTTGGTGTTTCCGTTTGATGATATGGATAAGATGTTAAGGAAAGATAGAGAACCGCCGGTGAAGTGAGTACTAATGTTGATTTCGATTAAAGTTTGGCTTTTTTTTATTTTTGTAAACGAATTAGTGTCATTTTATATGTAGTATTGTTTTGGGTAGTTGCTATATAGTTCCCAGGTTTCCAACCACTTGAATATAATGGCGGACGAGGTGATAAACCCTTAGCTAGAACAAGTCATTTAAACATGAAATGTGGTAATGGTAATTTATCCTGGAATATAGCTATTGGGGGTTGGCCGGACTTAGGAAGAGCAACGACTTCCCTTACAGTAATCATGTGTTGAACATATATAACGTCTATTTATATACGTGGCTATGAAATCTAGAAAACATAAAATAAATTGCATGGCAATGAAATTGGCTCCCTTGCTACTTGGTAAAAAGACATAACTTCAAAAGAAAAAATTTCTGGAGCATTCAGGAGTGTTAGCTATTAACAGCACAACATAATAAAACAAGAAGAAATCGAAAGAGACAATCACACAAGAACACAAGATTTTTACGTGGAAATCCTAATAGGGAGAAAGCCATGGCCGCCGCAATATCACTATGTTATGAAAGGATGCAGAAGTAGTACACGTCCATCTTCTTATATAAAGAATACAAGAAAAAATCCTAATCCACCGAAAATACAAGATTGCCCTTAAAAAGCCCACAAGCAAAAACACCAAGCCCAACCATAAACGAAACCTGGCCTGGGTTCATACTGGATGATATGTCATCCTGGGTGATGTGTCGTCCAACGCTTACACAGTATGAACCATATCCAACAAGAAGTAGCTTAGGCATTTGCTCTGTACAAGTGGTGGCTGTTTTCCCTTTCCCTTTCCTTTCAACTACATCAACACATTGTTAAGACATACAATCTACATTTCTGTGTTAGATTTTGCAGTTTTGATTTCATGCTCAATTAACTTTTTTTTATCACATAATACAGCGGTAGGTTTACTGTAGTATTTGCCATTTGTTAATAATGGTCGTTATTCATAATGGTCATCAAAGCAACAAAACAACATTCCAATAAGCGCAAAGCATTTTATTAATGAGCAGGTCTGTCTTCTGGGCTTTGTTTGGGGCGATATATTTGTGTTTTGGTATGCCAGAAGTTTATCGTGTTCTGTTTGAAGTATTTGGAATGGATCCTGAAGATGAAGAGTGTCAGCCCAAATTAAGAAGACAACTTGAAGATGTAGACTATGTATCTGTGGAATTTGAAGGAAGGAAACTCGGTTGGCAAGATGTTGCTGCATACAAGGCAAGCTCTATTTTGTCTATTCACTCTATATATCTTTCTTGTGGTAATCTTTTGACTATGAAAAAAAACTATAAAAATCATTAAGGTGGGTATCGTTTGGAAATTAATCTGTTGCCTTTTTTGTTTTTTGTTTTTATTTTTCATTTTTTATATTAAGGTCATAGAGTCAGAATAGCATGTACCCCTAGAAAATGCAGTTTTAATGCAGCTAAACCCAGAAATGAATTACTTGGATTATTGGCTTCGACATGATTTTTTTACGAGTCTAACTATAAGTATACCAGAATATATGGAGCTAACGTAATGCTGTATTAGAATATTGCTCACTCCAAAAACTGAATATTGTAGAAATACCTGTGTGCAAATCCCTTCCTTTCACCAGAACAACATTGGATCCTTGCAGAAATAATTAAATTTTATCCTTTTTGCACGAGAACTAGTTGTGGACAGAAGAAAGACAAGTCTAATGCCTTTTCTATCTCACCCTTTCTACACTTTATGGAATTCTGCGAGTGGAAGCTCAAAGAAAAATACTTCTATGTTAAAAATAGTATATTTGCATTCTCATATATAACTTGCTGCTATTTGATTATGTCCGAGTTTTCTCGGAGCGTCCATGTCTATTGCCTGCCCCATATCCCCGTCTAAATCCTAGAACAGTGATCTGCTGCATCATGTCTTAGAAGGTTGGTAATTTTACACTGCAATGCGGTCTTAACCAGTTTGTACTCTGTTATTTTGCTGAACAACTAAATAAAGTGAAATTCCTTGTTATTAGTCTGGATTTTGTTAATGATTTCTTTGCTTACATTCCACAGCCTCCTGAAGATGCTCTTTTTGCACACCCGAGGCTTTTCCGGGCATGTGTTCCACCAGGAATGCATAGATTTCGAGGAAATATATGGGATTACGATAGTAGGACCCATGTTATGGCAACACTGGGATACCCCCTTGCAGTGACAGATAGAATTCCGGAAATTACGAAAGCAAGAAACATAGAACTTGGACTTGGATTACAGGTAATCAATCCATTTTGTGACCTTCCCCTCTCTCTCCCTGTTCTTTTTGTTTTACTTTGATTCCCTCTGATTGGGTGCGAGAGTTATGCCTATATGTCTGTAGGCACGGAACTCTGTGCTGAGAAGCACATATAGAGTAAATAAACTAAACTTATCCCGGACTAGTTGGGGGCACATATAGAGTAAATAGATGCTAGCAAACTATGCAGTAAATATAATGAAACAAGAAAATATAAATTAAATTGCCATGTAACCAAGTAAGGTGTTCAATGTGATAAAATCATCATATATACTTCAAGTCCAAGTTTGTCACTGTGATGTGAAAAAGTAGGGTGTTCAAATGGTCATTTGGGTATGTTGGGTCCTAAAGTAGCTCATTTCTGTAAATGTACTTGCACTTTTTTCTTTTTCTTTCTTTTCTTTTTCTGTTTATCTAGCTAAGTTTTGTTTGCTTGTGCAAATAAGGCCAACCTCTTATTTTGCCTACTCTTTGAGAGGTAATTTTTTTTTTTTGTGCATTTTTAAGCATATCTATATAGCTGGCACTAGCCTACTTCTTTGTTCGGAGTGTATACTTGAGTATGTCCATAAAGCATCTTTGTATGTTACGCACTATATTTACTTCAGCTGAAAGTTTATCTTGATCTCTTAACCTATTTCAAAAAAAAAACCTGTACCTGTAGCTAGTTAAAACATTGGACCTAGAAACTGATTATTGTTGAAATTCATGAAGGTTGTATAGTGGTGGACCCAGGATATATTTTACGGGAGGGCAACTTTTTTTTTACTAAAAAAAAATATAAAGAAAATTATAATTATAGCACATATAATAAATAGAGTACTAGGGAAAAAATTTACTACAATGTTCTTTTGGTGCAGTTAGTGCTTTTTAATAGGAAGCTTGAGTTTGAACCTCACCTGTGTTCATTTCATTGCTTTGTAACTTGGATTTTAAAAACAGAAAACTTTTAAGAGATAAAAAGAAGGAGATAGGACTCATACTGCTGAACAAATGAACCATAATCATAGATCTGGTCACTTCAGCTGCATTAATTATATGTCATACTCTTGCATATCTAATACATATCGGGATCCAAGGGATGGCAACTGCCTTTCCTTGCCCACACATGGGTCCGCCCCTGGTTGTACTCCATATTTATAGTTGTGAGCTCTCTGTGTTCTCCTGGAGAAAATTAAACCACGCTCTCTGATAAATTTTACTTAAAAATACAGCTGGCTTTCATGCACCCATCAAAACACAAGTTTGAGCATCCTCGCTTTTGCTTTGAGCGACTTGAATATGTTGGCCAAAAGATCCAGGTAACAATTACTTGCATGCCCTCATCTTTTTATAAAAAGGTTCTCTCTGCTCAACTTAAAGCTGAAAAAAAAAAAAAGTAAAACCTTTTCAGAAATTTATTCTTACTTTGTGCAGGATCTTGTAATGGCCGAGAGATTGCTGATGAAGCATCTAGATGCTCCAGGAAGATGGTTAGCGGAGAAGCACCGGCGTCTTCTAATGAACAAGTTCTGTGGGAGGTATTTGAGGGAAAAGTATCTCCACCGATATATCATTTACAGTGACGAGGTTCAAGACTCGTATGAGCACAACCGCAGGCTTAGGAATCCGGCAACAACTGCCGTTCAGCAAGCTATACACGGTCTCTCATACACGATATACGGGAAACAAGACGTAAGGCGCCTCATGTTTGAGGTTTTCGACTTTGAGCAAATCCAACCCAAAACAGTTGTTTGAGGATCTATTACATCGATTGATATTATTACTGTTTGAGGATTTAATAGTTAATTTGAATACAATGTAGTAACAAATTGAAATGCTGATCTGCTTCAGCACTGAGATTCTCCACGTGGACTGTGGGACTCAACAGGCTAATACGTTTTAGAATTTTTCCTTTTAAGTTGTTGACAGATTCTTGAAAACTGATCCATCATTGTAAAACCTAGGCACAATGTACATATGTGTTATTTATATTTCTGTTACATCAATGTGTAACAGTCTTAAAGTAGAAGATAACATTTGGCATGGTGTACTATAAAATCACGGGAATGCCTTAATGGGATCAGTCTTCCTATGCACAGGTCGTGGTTCGCTAATCACAATGAGCTTTTTGCGCGCTTACATGCCCCCTCCATAAAGCCAATGTTTCCGAGGATTGAGAGTTTTTTTTTTTTTTTTGTCTTTTTTAAGAAATCTCATGTGCAAAGTTATTTTTTATCTTTATTTAATAGATGGAGTTTTTGTTCCTCTCTCTTAGAGATGAGATTTTTTACTCATTATTGTGGATTTAATTGTGCAGAATAATAATAGAATTATGATGATTCTTGTGG
>JAUMHB010073225.1:0-12956 GCA_032359685.1 Pittosporum tobira | reverse complement strand
ATAATAAACTCGCATAAAAGCATAATAAACGGTAATCTAATTAATCATGGGCAGGATCCATCTAATCTTAGCACAAAAAAAATTAGAACATAATTAAATTAAATAAAGAAAGAGAAAAGATAGATACAACCATAGTTTTACTCGTACAGAAATTCTTCGCCTTACATTGAAGTCTCCATCCTGAGCACCGTCTATACAATACTATTACTAAACTACTAACTATGAATTATGAAAATTGATTATTTGATACATAATTTGGTTTGAGATATAGGCTATTTATAAGAGTAGAATTATAATTCAAATATAGCTCAAATTCGTACATGGATGGTCCGAATTGAATCCCCCTCTCAGAATCGGAATAGGAATCAAAAACTAAAGTTTGGCAGCCTCCCACGGTCTACCTGTGGCCCGTGCCACGGCCTGCCCGTGGATGCTCCCACATGTTACCCGTGGGAGTTGCTGTCTCTGCCACAAAGTTCATTTTATTTACAGTTTTGCCATTCTTCAGCCCAACTTCGTTCCTTATCCATTCCAAGCCTAGAATTGCACGAAAATAGGTCCAAAAACCTACAAAATAAAGCCCAAACAAGGAGTAGTGATCTAAACTAAATATATAAAAATTATTGCATATTTGATTGGGCTTTTAAAGTAAAAATTAATAAATCAAGAGCAAAAGATATTAAAGTATTAAGTACAAAATAGCTCTTATCATAACTATATCTAAACGAGTGTGGTGGTTAGTGAATCCGAGAATTTCCATAAAACTTAATACTCTTCATATTATTTAAATTTCGCATGGAGACTGTGAGGTCAATAATTGAAGTAGGGGGCTATAACTAGAGATAGAGTAATAACTAAATTAGGAAAATTCCACTATCACAACAAAATAAATTCTATAACTTGCATGATAAACCAATTGATTTAATTATGAATGGGTAGGTAAAGTCAAAATCTTAGCACATTTTCTCATTATTGATAAAACCCAAAAATTTATTAGTTTAGTTAATTTTATTTTTATTAAGTAGTTAGTTCCTTTAAATCAAAAACCAAAGCTTTTATTGATCAAATTAGATAAGTTAAAGAATAATCAAAGTTGATACATAATTGATTTCAATCCTCGTGGGAATGATATTTTTACTACAATCTGATTAGTGTACACTTACACTTCTCATCGATCAAAAATCAAGAGGCCAAATTTCCTTAAAGTTCATTTTTCAAGAATAGTTTGCTTGGGGACAAGCAATGGTTTAAGCTTGGGAGTATTTGATAAGTACTTTTTATATCTATATTTTCTTGCGATTATTTTCTTGAGTTACTATGAAAATGCATGGATTGGGCTTACATATCCTTGTTTGGACTAAACATATTATCAATCTAAGGGATTAGATTGTGTCTATGGTTATTGGGCTTTTATTGCAGAGAATTAGGCTTGAAAAGGTCTATTTCGGAGAAAAAACCAAGTTTGACCTAATCCCGGATGGATAAAGATTGCGAAAACCGAAGCAGAAAACAAAAACCAACATCCAGGAGAGTTTACGGTCAAGCTTACAGTCGTAAGCTTGGCCGTAAGGATGGTTTACAGCCGTAAGGTGGCCCACGAGGTTTTACGTTATTTCAATTGACTTTTTCGAGAAGTTTTGACTTACACGATTTTGGGCTTTTCTAAAGAGTTGGACTTGGACTGAATGACTAAAAACCTAATTTGAGTCAGCTTATGATTAGTTCCCAGATTGAAAGCTATATAAACCCCCTTTTAGCTCTGAAAAACACTTTTCATATAATTTACAATCTAGAGAAGATCTAGAGCTCAAGGTGGCGGAGACCGGAGGGTTATTAATGGAGACATCCTGCTGACTTCTAATGGGTTTTCTATCTTTTGTATTATATTTTGTAGAATAGTCATGTTCTAATTTTTTCTTTTTATGATAAGACTTGATGGATCTTGCCCATGAGTAATTAAGTTATCGTTTTTATCATGCTTTTTATGGATCTGTTTGTTGTGAGATATGTCTTGTGAGTTTAATGCTTCTAAACAATTAGCTACTATTTAGATGATCTTTTCTCATATAATTGAAGGACCGAGAGGTGAAGATTAATGAGTGCAAATTGAGACATAACCATAGGTTAAACTTTGCTAGAGATAGTTCAAAGTGACTTGTGCAATTTCGGTAGTAATTATACTTAAGTTAATGAATCCGAGAATTTTCAAAGAACTTAATCTTTTTCAAATTATTTAAATCTCGTATGGAGACTATAGGACTGATAAGTTGAATTAGGGATGTTACACCTAGAGATAGGGTATCTATCTAAAATTGGAAAATTCTACTATTACAACAGATAAGATACATAACTTGCATGGTAAATCGATTGACTTTGATTATGAATGGGTAGGTGAAATTAAAATCTTAGTATTCTTTCTTATTTTATTTAAATCCCTAATTTATATTTGTTTATTAGTTAGTTTAATGGTTTAATTATATAAAAATCAATTTTTTGTTAATTGTTTAGATTAGTGAATAATTATCTAAGTGGTATATAGTTGATAAATTACAATTTCTCATGAGATCGATAACTTTTTATACTATAACTTGACTGGTTTACACTTGCACTGTTCATCCGACCATCTCTTTAGACCAACAACCAACATGAGCGCCCCCGCTCTCCTACACACCATTCCTCCCCGACAGCTGAATCTCGACACTGGTTGCCACAAAACTCACATCGGAACAAGCAAGCCCACTCCCAATCACCTGAATGACCCGAGTGGAGGGAACTAAAGGAGTACAAAAAGAGGATTGATTCATTTAAGAAAATATTATCCGATCAGGGACTTATACCGAAGTATCGGGTGTCGACCTGTCCTTTTACCCGGGAAATTGAGGAAAAGACAAAGAGAGTTCATCTTGGACTCCCCCCTAAACCACCAGTGTATGACAGCCTCATGGACCCGTTTGACCATGCCACAAACTACGAGGCCAAGATGAAAGTCTATGGGCATAGGTCTTCCATTCTCTACACGATGTTCATAACTACCTTAACGGGAGAGGCAGTGCAGTTCATCAAGCACCTACCACATCGGACTATCCGCAACTTCGACGAACTGAAAGAAAAGTTACAAGAGTAGTTTAGCGGTAGTACCTATGAACCATTACGAACACCAGCCCTCGCGGGAGTCATTCAGAGGGATAATGAATCGCTCAAAGAATTCATAGCACGCTTGAAGAACACCATAGCCCAGGTCAACCAACTAGACCAAAAGTAGGCCGAGATGTACTGACGAGTCGGGCTCCATAGACAGAAATCATGGCCGACCTGATTAGCTCACCCCTAACCAACGTTTATGACATCCTATGCCAAACGAAAGTACAAATTAGGATCGAAAGTGAACTTGGTGACTATAACCCATACCACGTAGCCCACACAAACTCAAAAATAGCAAAATAACCATGACCCGAGCCGAGTCGAGACAACTATAAAAGGAATGAGCCCAACTCTCCCCAAACACCTAAGCAGCCTAGTAAGAACCGAGCCAAGGAGTATACCCCGCTTAGTATGGCCCACCCCACTATCCTGGTGACCATCAGCAATGAAGCCTATTTCAGAGCGCCAAAAAAGATGACCGTCCCATAAAACAAATAGGACAGGTCAAGATATTGTGAATTCCATGAAGATCATGGCTATACCACAAATGAATGCTACTCCCTCATGGACTACTTCAAGCAGAGAGTGCAGGAAGGCCAAATAACACACTTTTTAATAGCCCCTCAAATCCTTGCCCAGATTATGGTCCCGCCCTCAGGCCCCACAATCTACGTGATTTATGGTGGCTCGAGTGCTGACAGGCCATCCAACTCTGCATGAAAGAACTACGAGAAGAGCATCTACAACATTAACTCCCCCATAAAATGGATGAAGACCTCTTCTGCCCCATCGATCACCTTTTCTAGTGTCAACCATAATGGCGTGCGCCATCCCCACGATGACACCCTTATCATAGAGCTCCGGATTGGCCTAGACAACGTCAAGCAGACTCTGATAGACACCGAGGCATTGAGTGACATCCTATACTACTCGGCCTATACTCAAATGGACCACTCCATTATGAGTATTGAACATCTAAAGACACCAACCATCTACGTAGTGGACAATAACCTGATCCCTGTGTTAGGCATGATTTTTGTCCCTATTACTTTCGAAACTTTCCCCCTCCAGATAACCGTCCCATTTAAGTATTACGTCCTGAGGGTGGAAAGCTCCTTAAATGCAATCATAGGCCAGGCCACACTGAGCAAGCTCCAAGTCGTGGTTTCGATCCCACACCTGAAGATGAAGTTTCTAGCAGACTACGGTATCGACAAGAGTCGAGGTGACCAATCCATCTCCAGAAGTTGTTATGTCCGGTCGCCTGGTTTCCATCCAAACAAAGACTCCATAAAGGAAAATAAATCCCCTTCATTCCTAGAGTGGCTGGCTCGTCTAAAGCAAAAAAGGTGATGACTTTGCAACTTGAGCCCTTCAGCAAAACTTACAGCCAACTGATCGCTGAGCCTGTCGATGACACAGAAGAAGTTGAGCTC
This sequence comes from Pittosporum tobira, assembly GCA_032359685.1. Lineage (NCBI taxonomy): Eukaryota > Viridiplantae > Streptophyta > Magnoliopsida > Apiales > Pittosporaceae > Pittosporum > Pittosporum tobira. The sequence goes on along the minus strand of JAUMHB010073225.1, from coordinate 8,379 downwards.
ACTCCTAGGCGGCCCCATAGGAAAATAACAATCAGTCTTCGGCTACCCGCTGAGCTCCAACTCGCCCTCATCAACTTGGTCTAGGAATATGCCGACGTCTTCGTTTGTACTCCAGACGAAATGCAGAGGATTGATGAGAACATAGTAGTCCATAAGCTAAGTGTTAACCCCTGACATAAAACGGTGAGACAAAAGCAAAGGAACATGGCCCCCGAATGACAGCAAGCCGTAGATGGAGAAGTCAACAAACTACTAAAAGCCAGCTTCATTTATGAAATTGACTATGCTGACTGGGTGGCTAACGTGGTACTATTGAAGAAACACAGTGGAAAGTGGAGGATGTATATCGACTACACTGACCTGAACAAGGCATGTCCCAAACATGCTTACCCTCTACCCAACATTGACCAGTTGATCGATGCTACTGTCGGTAACCTTTTACTCAGTTTCCTGGATGAAATCTTCGGATACAACCAGATCTATATGTGGCTGACCGACCGAGAAAAGACCGCATTTGTTACACATCAGGCAGTGTACGCCTATAAAGTAATGCCATTCGGCCTCATCAATACAGGGTCGACCTTCCAACGACTCGTGAACAGGGTATTTACTCCCCATCTCGGCCAAAATATAGAAGTTTACATCGATGACATGATTGTCAAAAGCAAGCAAGAAGTTGATCATCTCACCGACCTGCGTGAATGTTTCGACAACCTCTGGGCCAATAAGATGAAGCTTAATCTGGCCAAATGCACTTTTGGCATCCAAACCAATAAGTTTATTGGCTACATAGTTAATAGAAGAGGCATTAAAGAAAACCCCAAGAAGATTCAAGTTGTCCTTAACATGACTCATCCTCAGACCGTCAAAGGAGTACAAATGATAATCGATTGGATATTGCTCTTAGGCGATTCATTGCCTGCTCAGCCAAATGGTACCTTCCCTTCTTCCAATCCCTTAAGGTGGCAAAAACTTTGAATGAATACCCAAATGTCAGAGAGCCTTCAAAGACTTAAAGTTGTACCTGGCTTTCCCCCTCTGCTTTCTCATGCCCAACCAAAAGAAAACTTACACCTATACCTGGCGGCCACTCCCCGAGCAATCGGGACAGTTCTGATTCGCAAAAACTAAGGACAACAACATCCAATATACTATGTCAGCTATGCTCTTAAAGACTCCAAAACCAGATATCCCAATGTGGAGAAATTCGCACTCGCACTTCTGATCGCCTCCCGAAAGCTCAAGTAATATTTTTAAGGTAGAGCCATTAACGTGTTGACCGACCAGCCGCTACGAAAAATCCTCCATAAGCCCGAGTTTTCTGGTTACCTTGTTGGCTGAGCTGTCGAATTGGGCCAATATCACCTCCAGTACCTCCCCCAAAAATCCATTAAAGGACAGGTCTTTGCAGATTTCGTCATAGGATAAGGCTTCCCAGAAGATCCCCAACCTCCCATAATAGAGGCCAATCATCCAAATGAGGGATCCATCGAACCATTGAGGCTCTTTGTTAATAGCTCTTCAATCTTCTTAGCCTCCAGGGCAAGAATGATCCTTCGAAGTCCAGAAGGATTCGAAGTACGGCAGGCTATCTGCTTTAATTTTCCCACCACCAACAACGAGGCCGAATATGAAGCCCTATTAGCCGAGCTGCGCCTCACCCAAAAAATGCAAACGAAGAACTTAAAGATCTACAATGACTCCTCCCTAGTCGTCTAACAAATCAAGGGTGACTACCGGGCAGTAGACCTCAGAATGGTGAAGTATCTGTCCAAATCCAACACCCTTCTAAATACATTTGACTCCTACACCATCCAGGCCATCTTCAAGGAAAGAAACACCGTGGCTGACACTTTGTCAAAGCTGGCAACAACCGGCTAAATCGCTCTTGAATGAGCCATCTATCTGGACACCTTAAACTAGCCAAACATCAAGAAGCCCTAAGTCCTTATAGAATCCGAGGGCCTCGACTGACGGGCCCCATTGATCACCTACCTGGACTGTGGGACCCTCCAAGACGACAAGACCGAAGCTAGAAGACTAAAGTTTAAGGCAACCTCATTTATGATGATGGATAACATGCTATTCAAATGAGGTTTCATTGCTCCCCTTCTCTTATGTGTTGGCCCATCATAGGCAGAGACCATCCTTGAAGAGGTACATAGCAACAACTGCAGCAGCCACATCGGAGGAAATATTCTGGCCTTCTGGATCACTCGAGTCGGTTACTACTGGCCAACCATGTTACAAGACTCCAAAGACTTCATCAAAAAGTGCAAAGCCTGCCAGCTCTACCTTAATATTCCACTATAGATGCCAGAGCAGCTCTCCTCCATCGTGATCCTCATCCCCTCTGCAGTATGGGAAATAGACCTCATGGGATTATTCCCAACCTCATTTGGGAGCTTCCAATACGTCATTGTGATGGTTGACTACATGAATAAATGAGTGGAAGCCAAGCCTCTAAAACGGATGACCGCCCGAGCGTGTCAACAATTCTTCAAAAACGAGGTAGTAATGAGATTCGGCATCCCCCAACTCTTTATCTCTGACAACGGTACCCAGTTTATCAACCAAACCTTTGAAGAATATTTGAATGATATGGGTATCAAGCATTTCCAAGCGGCGGTCAAGCACCCATAAGCCAACGGCCAAGTAGAGGTCACAAACTGAATCATACTAAGCGGAACCCATCGACGATTGGAGGGTGCCCAAGGAAGATGGTATCATGAATTGCCATCAGTCCTATGGGCCTACTGTACCACCCCTCGGTCCTCCACTGGCAGGACACCTTTCAAGATGGCCTATAGACTTGAAGCAGTCATCCTAATTGAGAAGGACATACTTACCCCTGGCAACTTTATTTTGATGAAATCCTTAATAATAGCGCCACCCAAGTGGACCTCGACTTCTTGGATGAAACAAGGGATACTGTAGTCCTACGTGTGGCTCAACTCAAGCAGTAGACAGTCAAATATTACAACACCAAGGTTAAGACCAGACGATTTGAGGCCAGAGATCTTGCTCTTTGAGCCACCATCGCTTTTAGGTCGACCGAACAGGACAAACTTCATTTAAACTAGGAAGGCCCCTACATGGTCGTAGTAGTTCTCCGCCCGGGCACATATTCCCTCAAAGAAATGGATGGCTATGAATAAGATAGTACCCTATCCACCTCAAGAAGTACTACCCATAATATTTTTGGTTAGGCATTTTTTATTGCACGACCATGCATTGTAACAGTTTGTTCGCCCACATACGACAAACTTTTTTATGAATAAAAATGTCTTTGAATAGAATCAATTAACTCATGCTTACGTTTCACTCATACACCCCACCCACTCGGCCAATTGCACTCAGTCCAGGGGGCACGAGTAAATTAACCATGCTTATATTTCACTTTCCACCCGCATGCCTCAAACACTCGGCCTAGAGGACACGAATAAACATAATAGCAATGCATGCTCAACCTCAACCGGCGCCATTCGCCTTGTCTGGGGGGCAATTTCAACTTTTGACCCAATACTACTCCCAAAGTCACTCCTAAAGTTTCACCATGCCTCAGGTAAACAATAAGCATGGTCAAACTGGGGGGCATACTATGGGATAGCCGGCCGGGTTACTACGGCTTAATTAGATAGCCCAATTTAATTCAAAATTAGGGCTCAGATGGCCGACCGATATTTCAAAAACAAACTTGCTTTTGCATTCACCTGAGAAACATTTATTAAAGGATTTTACCAGATTCTATCAATCACTATCAAGTTCTGAGTTGTTTACACTAGTAAATTTTGTCAAGATAAATTATAAGTTACTGACCGGACTTCGTTTGAAAGAGTTAAGTCTTATTTAAATACTTAGTAGAATTTGTCAGTTTTAACCATTCACTGAGTCAAAAGGTATTCATCATTCATCCGAGCAGAAACAAAAACAACGAAATTCAAATTAAGATTTCATTAATGTTTGACAGAATTATAAAATTTTTATTTACAGAGGCCTAAGTGTGCTTCTCAGCTAAAAGCTGATCAGGCAGCTCCCCCTCATCCAGAGGTGTCTCAAGAGTCTTCTCGGCAGCCTCCCCCATAGGCTGTTCGACGATCGGCTCATCGTCGGGCTCAGAATCAATGGTCTCCAAGTCCACTAGAAAGTCCATGACTTCCTTCATGTCGATGCCCTTTTTGGCACCCTGGCGGATCGCTCGTCTGAATCCCTATAGGAATTGACTGGCGAAGGTCTGGAGGATTATTGTCTTATAATCCGCCAAGCCCTTGAACTCCTCCATCGCCCTCGTAGAGGCTAACTCTAGCTCGTTCTTATGGCCGGCCTCCTTGCTCTTTTATGCTTCCCTTTTAATCTCGAGCTGCCTGTTGAGGGACACCACGGTAGCCTCTGCCTCCACAGCCCTTGCCTTTGTGGCCTCCAGCTCCTAGGAGATCTCCTTTTCCATCCTATTGGCCTCCTTCGCCTTCTATACGGCCTCCTCTGCTGCTTTCTCTGCCCTCTCTGCAGCCTTCTCCATAACTTTAATAGCACCCTCCTCAGCCTCTTTCAGCTGCATCTTCAGGCCCATGATCTCCCGAGTAGCCCCGTCCGCTGTCTCCACTGTGAGGTTGGCCCCTTTTATGGAGCTCATCATCTAGCACATCGCCTGTAACAACACATCAGATAAAGTCAGGAAAGAGAATAGTAAGCGTTCTAAGCACGAAAAAAAATAAGTACAATACCTGCACCATCCAGAAGGCGGCATTTAAAGCAGACTCAGGATTAGAGACTGAGCCCATAGCTTCCTAGTCCCCATCTAGAGGCAGATTCCTCAGAAGTGCCCGAGTTGCTGCTTTCCCATGGCTGGCATCCAGTACAGTGCTCCCAGTAGACACCAACCAGACGTTCACTAAGTCAGCCTCATCAGTGGTTGATCGGTGAGAAATGCAAGTGTACATTAATCAGATTGTAGTAAAAATATCATTCCCACGAGGATTGAAATCAATTATGTACCAATTTTGACTATTCTTTAACTTATCTAATTTAATAAATAACAGTTTCGGTTTTGAATTAAGAGAACTAATTACTTAATAAAAATAATTAAACTAATAAATTTTAGGATTTTATCAAAGATGAGAAAGTGTGCTTAGATTTCGACTTCACCTACCCATTCATAATCAGATCAAGTGGTTTATCATGTATGTTATGGAATTTATTCTGTTATGATAGTGGATTCTCCATAAATTAGGTGCTACTCTATCTCTAGTTATAGCCCCCTACTTCAATTATTAACCCCACAGTCTCCATATGAAATTTAAATAATATGAAGAGCATTAAGTTTTATGAAAATTCCTGGATTCACTAACCATCACAACTCGTTTAGATATAGTTACTACCGAAACTACACAAATAACCTAGATTGTCTCTAGCTAAATTTAATTTGTGGTTATGCTTCACACGAGCTCTCACTAGTCGTCTTCTCTCGGTACTTGAACTATGTGACAAAATTCATCCAAACATTAGTCAGATATCTAAAAGCATTAAGAACATGAAACATAACACGCAACATAATAAACTCACATAAAAGCATGATAAAAAGGAAGATCTAATTAATCATGGGCAGGATTCATCTAATCTTAGCACAAAGGAAATTAGAACATAATTATATTAAAAAACAATAAAGAAGAGTTTAGAACAATTGAACCCATAAAGTACTTGTATGAAAAGCCTTCGTCTTGTATGAAAAACCTCCACCGAGCACTTGTCTACGAATACTACTACTATTCTACTAGCTATGAATTATGAAAATAGATTACCTGATTTGGTTTGAGATCTAGGATATTTAGAGGACCATAATTACAATCCAAATCTAGCTCAAATTCGTGCATGAATGGTCCAGATTGAATCCCTCTTTCAAAATAGGAATAGAATTCAAAAACCCGAGTTCGGCCACCTCCCACGGGCTACCTGTGGTTGGTGCCACAGCCGTGGGAGCTGCTTGATCGATATATTTGAAAGTGTTTTAGAAAGTGCAAGTGTACACCAATCAAATTATAGTATAAAAGATTATTGTTCCCATAGAGAATAGTAAATTATATACCAATATTCTTAATTTCTATTTTATCTAGCAAATTGATAAAGTTTGGATTTTTATATTAAAATAAATAAATAAATATAATAAATGAATATATATATATATATAGGATAAGTATATACTAAGATCTCAACTTCACCTATTCAATCATAATCTCAAATTTACTATCTTTATTAGGCAATTGATATTAGTTTGACATATTCACAATAGTGGAATATCCCTAAATTAGATACTAACCTTTGGCCCAACGAAAGTATCTCGACTCCTATTATTAACCCATCATATTCCTATGTGACTTTAAATAATAAAGAGAGCATTATCATTTTATGGAAATTTCTGATTTTATTAGTCATTTTTAGGAGCTAAGTTACTACCGAAACCACACAGGTCACCTTGAAATAGGGTCTCTAGCAAAGTTTAACATATGGTTATGATTCAATTGAGCCATTAACAAACCTTCACAGTCACATCCTTCAATTTGTTAACCTAGATCATCTAAATATTCATCAAGTATTCAAAAGCATTAAGGACATGTATCATAACTCAATAAATATGTGAAAGTAATATGAACGCGTATTAAAGATAAAATAAACTTTTAATTAATCATGAATAAGATCTGTATCGTTTTAGTATATAAAAATAAATCAAAACATATTGACTAATTTACAAAATACAACAGAAAAGATAGAAAAACCTATAAGAAGTCGGCTAGATTTCTTCGTGTGGTAGCCCGGTCTCCCGCCTCCTTGAGCTATTGATATCCTCTCAATCGTATAGTATATGAAAAGTATATTTTTTAGAGTTAAGAGGGAGTTTATATAGGCTTAGTTTTTGGACCTTGTCCAAAGTTAAGTCTGATAAGGTTTCATGCTTGAATAGAACTTTGAAAGCATATAGGAAAGTCTAAAACCGCCTTAGTCAAAACTTCCCAGAAAAGTCAACAGAATTCGCAATAAATTGTACAGCCTTTCTTACAACCGTAATCTCCCTTATGGTCTGGCTTACGACCGTAAGGCTACTTGTAAGGCCCTCAGTTGTTTGGGTTTTTTTTATCTGTTTCAATTCCAGGCAATCCTTGTTCATCCGGGATTAGGTCAAACTTTGATTTGTGTCTGAAATAGGCATTTTCAAGCCCAATTATCTACATTGTAAGCCCAATAACAATAAAATATATCTAATCCCTTGAATTGATGATTTGTTAGCCCAAACAAGGATATATAAGCCCAATTCATGCATTTTTATAATAAATCAAGAGAATAATCATCAGAAAACATAGGTATAAAAAGCATTGATCAAATACCCCCAAACTTAAACTGTTGTTTATCCCTAAGCAAACTAATCATGACAAATAAACTTCTAAGGGAATTTGGTCTCTTGATTTTGAACTTTGAAATTCATCGAAATTTTATGAGTTGACAAAGTTGGTAATAAAAATTATCTAAGACTAAAGATCTACAATTTAAGAAATTAACACTTCATCATACATAAGCAAGACTTCACACAACTTAAGTACTCGTATCCACAATGTGTCTAAGTTTTCATAATTTTCCCTACTCCCTATAATTTAACTCAAAACGTGTCCATGTCTTCATGTGCAGCGTGTATTAACTCATAGATATTTAAAATACCAAGTTAGACTTTTACCTTTAAATGTAATGCTTTAGACCTCCGACCGAATGAACGATTTCTCTTACCCACCGACATGGATTGTCCCTTTGACTAATAAGATCTCAAAGGAGCACTTGATTTTTTAATTTTTTTTTGAGATCAAGTGTTTCTCCAGTAATCAAAAGCATTCAAAAGTGACCAAGGAAGTCAAAACACTTTACTGTATTCTTAACAGTCTTTCTTGAAGCATTTCAATATTTAAGAGTTAACGAGTAGTGATATGAAACATCATTCTAAATCAAATATAGGATAACAAAGGATAGTCATAATCTCTTAGGCCTGTTATGGATATAAAGGACCTAAGCATGCAAAATTCGACTCATATAATCCTAAGTATCAATAAAAAGTAGAATACGAGTTCCAAATAATTTTTAAAACAAACTAAATCCAATCATTTTTCATTCGGTTAAAAACATAGAATTTTCATTTAAGAAATAAACTTAGAAAGAAAATATTGATAGAAATAAAGATAAAAAAGAATATAAACAAACAAAAAAAATTAAACCAAAATTTTAATATTTACACCGTAAACAGTGAATAGCATATGTGAACTGTGACGCCCCCAAATTTCCACCTCCAAATCTCGTGGAAATCTGGTCGTCAGATAATAACTAAATACATTGAGAAGCCAATAT
>JAUMHB010073214.1:0-10682 GCA_032359685.1 Pittosporum tobira | reverse complement strand
GCTGGCTGGCTGGCTGGCTGGCTGGCTACTCTTGAATCAGCACAACTTTATGCAACAGTCAACATCATCATCTTCACAAATTCATCAAAGTTGACTTGACCATCACCATCCAAGTCGGCCTCTCTTATCATCTGCTCCACCTCATCATCGGTTAATTTTTCCCCTAGATTTATCATCACGTGCCTCAGCTGCACAGGATAATCAAAAATATTTTAATGATGAAACTAATAGAATCTTTTTAGCATGTAACAACCATTAAAAAGAAGTTAAAATGCAGGTTAATTCGTTATTTAAATGAAACTTTGGTGAAGTTCAGTGCATTAGAAAGGAGTGCTGTTACGCACTAATCCTGTTAATTAAAACTATGTAAAAGCAGCTGTTAAAACACATGTATCCATTTTGAATTTTTAGCACAAATCCCCATTTTCTTAGCAGCCAATGAAATTAGATTAATGGACAAGACAGCATTTTTTACTGACATGACAACTACCAAACATACGCGTTTTCGCAGCTTCAATGTCACGGTAAAGTACTTACTTTATTAATGCGTTACGACTTCCATGAAAATAAAATAGGGTAGGAGATTAAAATTATAATCCATGGCTAGCTAGTGATCTGCTAGCATGGTGGAACTTATTATTATTTATAATTAGTGGTAATGATTGATCTGTAAAAACAGGAGCGTTGATGCCACTAATTACCTCGGTAGCTGATATATACCCATTTTGATCCTTGTCAAACACTTTGAAAGCTTCTTTGAGTTCCTCCTCTGCGTCAGTTTCCTGATAATTTATTCACAACTCCATCACAAATCAAATTTAGTAAGAAATTTTTTTTACTTCAAACGGATTCATCTCACTTTAAATTTGAAAATATTTTGAATTAATTTTTCAAAGTAATTAAACAATACTCTTTTATTTTCAAATGGAACGAGTAGTAACTTATAGTAACTCCAAAAAATTAATAATGAGTATCTCGATCTTATGCTAAGACAATGAAATAGACCTTCATCTTGTTGGCCATAAGGTTCAAGAACTCAGAAAATTCGATTGTCCCATTTCCATCAGCATCGACTTCATTAATCATGTCTTGAAGCTCTTCCTCAGAAGGATTTTGATCTAACGACCTGATCACCGTCGCCAATTCTTCAACAGTAATACAACCTGTTAAATTTAAACAAACATGCATTGATACTAAAATTCAATATATATATATATATATATATATATATGCATGCATATTGTACATGTAGTGGACAGAAGAAGAAAATAATTACCATCTCCATCCTTGTCAAAGAGACTGAAGGCTTCCTGAAACTCAACTATCTGTTCTTCATTCAGAAAACCTGCCATGGTTTTTGAAACTTAACAAAGAAACCTTCAAACTATTTCAGAGAAAAGCAGTAGTTAGAGAGAGAGAAAGAGATAGTTGAATGTAGCTCAAACCTCGCTGGGCTTTATGTAGAGTTCTAAAAATGTGGTGAGGTCGGGCTAGTAAACGCGTGTTCTTAGATAATATTGTTTGGATAAAAAAATTAAATAAATAAATAAACACAGAGTCAAATCAAGAAGAGTGGTTGTCAAAAAAATTAATGTTTTAATGATGAAGTCTAGAAAAATCATAAATTCGAAGTGTGAATTTAACTAATAAAATATTCCATATCACATTAATAGCATATTAGGTTGTATTTGGTATAATTTCAAAAAGTTAAATTTGTAATTTAAATTCACTACAACAAAATATTTAAGTTAAATTTGAATTATAAATGCAATTTTTTTTAATTTGCATTTAATTTATTAAACAATAATTTTTATTGTGTTGAAATTTTATAATTATTTATTAAACGCTAGGGTTCTATAATATCTAAAAGTTTAACTTATTTTAGAACAACTTAAATTTTATTTGTTAATTAAAATAAATTATAAGATGTTAAAAAAAAATTACTGAACAATTTTTTTAAATAAATTGAAAATACTAATAATGTACTCAACCTATCACTTTTTAAAAATTAATTAAAATAAATATTGTTAAAATAATTTATTTTTAAAAATAAATTATAATAATTTATTCCAAAGAGGACATAATATTGACTTTCAAACAAGCATGTTAGTTATATTTGTACCACGATCTTTCTTATCACACGCCATGAGTGAGACCTCTTTTCTTTTTCATCATAAGCGTGACTTGAAAATCCTCGATCTAAACAACTAAGGTAGTAACTCGTTATGATAATTGCTTTAAGTCTTGTTTGGTACAATTTTATAAATTGTGATTTCTAGTTTAAATTTAATTGTAAATTTTTGTTAAAGTTAAATTTAAGCTGTAAATTTAATTTTTTGAACTTAAATTTAATATATCACAATCTATTAAACATGATATTTTACTACGTTTAAATGTAATAATATTTTAACGTTATTACCAAACATGCATTTAGTTGTTACCTTTATACAAGTAGATATTCAAACGACCCACTTTTCATATAATATTGATTGACCATGACTCGTAAATCTTTATATACTCCGTTGGTTCTAGTAAAATATAAGATATATTTTAAAAAATAATTTAAATATTTGAGATTAATATTCAAAAATTGATAATAACCTATTGGGTTTGCATATACGCGTGATATTGATATGTCAAAAATTCTAGAGAAAAAATAATAAATAAATAAATAAATAAAATGAATAAAGAGAGGCAACAGCTGTTAAGGGTTTGACATCTGTGGGACGAAGTGCATTCAAAGAGAAGACTGGGGGAGTGTCCGGGGGGGGGGGGGGAGAGGTATGGCCCTACAGGGAGGGAGGTGCGAACTTTGCTACTAACAAATATTTCAACCCGAAGAGCACGATTCGTTGCTCGCTGCCCTGCTCACACGAAATACGTAGATCTAGATTAGATTAGTAATTAGTAATTAGTAAATGCTTAGATTAATAAAATGTGCCACGTGCAACTAAGCTCAATTTAGCAATTTTAGTAGACATCTTTGTGAGTGCTAAGTGGTTGATGAGGAATGGATAAACTGAGTTATGATTCAGTAGGAGTGTAAGATGAACCGTCGAATAATTTTTAGTTCGTTAAAAACTTGTAACGACAAATATTACTATTACTAATGAGAACTTCAGTTCCCGAGATGTGTCGGGATATTGAAATAATAATTTCGGAAAGTATTAGAGGCAATACTTTGTAAATTACATATAAGGTGATACTCAAGGTATGAGAAAATAATAATAATAATAATAGGTACAATATAATATATCTTATAGAATTAATTTTATTTTGTTACATTTTATAATAAAATATTCTCCCCTTCCAATTTATATTATCCTTTTCTTTTTTTTTAATTTGTCCAAATTTAATTGTTCTATTTTCTTATTTAAATTATTTTTACTCATAATTTTCAATACCATCCACAATATTTTTATTAAAAATTACAAATATTTTCTTAGAAATACAAAACTATTCTCTCTGTTACATATTAATAGTCGTTTTAGCTTGATGCACACAGATTAAAATCAACAATAAATATTAGTGTTCAATTTAAATTTTATCCCTTATTTAAAATTTTGAGCAAGAGAGAAAAAGAAATTAGAAAATTAAAAATTCTTGGAAAGATGAGTGAGATTAGGAGTAATATAAAAAAATATTTTTATCCCTTATTTTTAATGATAAAAAAAGATTTTAAATCATAAAAAATTTGAGTATTTTTAAAAAAAATTTATTCTTTAAACATACACCATATATTTTTACTGATATTGTGTGTACGTCATTTATTTTGTGACAAAAAAATAATATCTAATATCATTTTTTTTGAAACAGATGGAGTACAACTTTTGTAGGTCAAACAAATGTTTACGAAGTAAAATTTACAATTTAATTTTTTTTTTTGTGAAATTTTGTAAAATCTCAACTTTTGTAAAATATACCAAACGTGCGCATTGTCCCCTTAAACTCGATACATGTATGCATGTATCTATGTGTTACATTTTAAGAGAAATGATACATACACACTTAAATATAATAAATACACTATATTTTATCAAAAATATAATATAATTTATTTTATGCACACTAAAAAAATAAATATTTTATAGAGTATAAGTAGTAAATAATAGACAGTAAATATAATTTTCCTATTTTAGTTGAGCAAATTTTGATTACATTAACTTCTTCTTTCGAGTAAAGATTGGGCATTTTAGGATACTAGTTGATTGGGATCGTCTTAAATTAGGGTTAGAGTTTTCGCTTTGGCCATAATTAGGGCAATGTAATATTCCACGTGGTAGCTCAACGCTCTTGTGGCAACTCAACACTCTTGTGGCAACGTGACATCCGATCGGCCATCATCAAAGCTCGGCAACCGCTTCGCCCAAAAGCAGCTCAACGCCCGTACAACAGCTCATCTAATTGGTCATCCTCAAGGCTCAGCAACCCACCTCGCCAAAGAAAGATCGGCCTTGACATTCGGCTTCCAGAAAGCTCAAATCTCGGCCAATCGGCCTCCAAGGGGTTTCGCACCTGCATTAGTCCGCTCGGACTATCGCCTTCAGGAACTCCCAAACTATGTGTTCTCGGCTCAGGCCTACCCATGTAGCAGATCCGCTCCACCTCATCGACTGGGCCCAGCCTTGCCTGATCTGAGTCCTGCAGCCGAAGGCTATAAAACAAGTTCCCAGACGGCGTCCATTCAGCCGCCTAACTCTGCAACCCTGTCAAATCAAAAGAAGCGCGCCATACCTACTGTTAACTCACAGCATGCGTACTACGCCTACTTTATCGGGCTACGGGTCAAGGCAAAAAAACTACAAATACTACCTCACCTACACAGATGGGGGGACTCACTTTCGACTCTTTTTCCGCTCCAAAAACAGAAGAGAGCCAATATTCTGCAAACTCATCGGAGCGAAATACTCTCTTAAAACAACACTTAAATACTCCGGTAATTTCTTCCCTCTCTCACTCGATATTCAGATTATCATCTTGATCCTCGTTAAGTTAAGCATCGTAGAGAGGAACGAGGGAATAAACCTCTCGTGTTGCCCGTATTTCAAATGTTTTTGCTCTTACTGACGTGTGTCCAACTAAAAACAAAATTTAAACTTGGTCGAAGGTCAAAGTTGTCCCACTAGTCAAACGGTCCAGTGTTTTCCTAATGTCCCAAAACAGAAGCCTTGTAGAAGGTAGGCAGCAAGCCTTGAATTCCAGACCGGATTGGTTGATAATTTGGTCGTAGGGTGGGGGTGGGGGACCAAGAAGTTACGTCTGGGTGGTGACCAATTGAATTGTTACTAATGTCCATAAGTACCCAACTGGAAACTTAAATCATCTCTACTAGCAAACCACCTGAAGTTCTATCTCTACCCTATGCAAAATTCTGCTACTATTCCCATCTTTCGGCCAATGAGGCTGTGGGATAACTCCACCAGTGAGAGCGTCTTTGCTCGATCACTAAATACTTTTATTTGGTAGTAACTTTTCAAACTCATTAAAGTGTAATTTACAACTTAAATCTAAATTAAAATTTTTATTTGATAGAAGTTTTTCAAGCTCATTAAATCATGATTTACAATTAAAATCTAAATTTAAATTTTTGTAAAAATTAAATTTAAACTACAAACTAAATTTTTTGAACTTAAATTTAACCTATCACACATAATTTTCTTATATAATTTGTATATATTGACCAAGTAGGAAGTCTGAAGTCTGAACCATCTATCAAGAAAGAAGAGATTCTAACAAGCAAAAACCCAACAAGATATTCCCTATAACCTTGCAGAAATAATATGAAAAAAAACTAGCCACTTGAACATAATTTTTACTAGTCTCATTTGCATGAAAGCAACAGAGCACATATGTAGCTAGCGCTTTGCTAAAACTGTTACTTCTGATACAAACCTTCAACAATCAGAAAAAAAGAAAAAATTGATAAAATGATCCCTTCTAAACGGAACATAATCACAAGCACAGCAAACAATCACAAAATTATTGTACATCCAATAAAAGTTGAAAATGCCACAAAAACCTTATTAAACTCAACAACAAAATATTCCGAATTTTCTGAGGCCATATAGCTGCAGATCTTGCTGAAAGAAGGGATATAGGCCACCTGAAAGGTCAGTTTGGCCCTTCAAGATGCATGCTAAGCAGTCTTTTCCAATACACTTTGGGCTTTTCACATAGGCCTACCCTTTGGAACAATCTGATCCTTGAGCCACATGTAAATGGGAACCAGCACAAAGTAAGTTCCTGCAATTGCACCAAGAATGAAACGCAAGAGAAACAGTAATGGATTCACTGGCTTATCCACATCCTCTGCCTTTGGCCCAAGCTGTAACAAGACACAGATATAAGAATTGCAGCAAAACAAAATAAACTGTGGAACTATTAACAACACTTGCATGATTAATATTACGAAGCATATCTAACGTAAAACACAGAATTAATTAATTGATGTTAGTTAGGTACCTGTAGGGGAGAGTCCCCTGAATTAGGCTTCACACCTGTCACAGAGCAACCCATGATCAATCCATGGCGGCGAACACCACGGTACCACTTTGGACCTATCCTCTTAAGCTGAACATTTTTAAAACCAGCCTTTTGAAACCATTCAATGTACTCTTCCTCCTTTGGGAAAAGCATCCACACATCTGCAAAGAAGCGAGATAACCAGAAGGTTGGATAGACAGGACCAATTAAGCAGGCTTTTCCTCCAATTTTTAGTACCCTGTACGCTTCCTTGATGCCACGCTGTGGATCTGGCCAGTACTCAATACTGGAGAAAACAATCATAAAGTTACACTTAACAAGCATTTGTGAGAACAAAATCTTTCATATCCGATATGCAGATCATAAATTCACCAGCACCCACATATACTTTACAATTGACCCACGTGATAATTCAAAAATGACAAAAAGGCAGTGATTTGGTAATTGAACTAATAGAATATACCACAGTAAAAACCATAACTGTTCTTTTACTTTGAAGTTTGAAGTGAACATCCATCACGATGAACTCATTATAGAACTATTAGAAAGTGAGACATCTCACTTATGAATTAAATTTGAAATGAATTAACAAGATTCTAATTTCCCAACATAATCTGCCAAGAATTCATGAATTTAAAATGAACGAGTTTGATATTCAAATAGATAGTATCAACTAGACTAAATGCTATATGACTTTCAAGAAGATAAAGGAGCAAAGTGAGAGCCTATAGTGATAGAGCTGTGATACCGTGATCAAATGAACTATTAGAAATCCTTTTCAGTAAGGATTATACTTCTTGCAATTATTTCTATTTGTGGAAACCCTTTCACTTCTTAAACCAAATGGAACCTCAAAATAATAAATGTTACGTAACTAATTTACCCACGATAATCACCTTCCAGCAGAAATATATCTATCAGCATAATCAGTTGGGAAAGGAAGATCCTCGGCATCCCCTTCAATTATCTTGCAGTCTTTCAATGGCTCTTTCTTCTTTGCCCTAGCAAGCTGGTGAGGTGACTGGTCCAAGATTGTCACATTCTT
The DNA here is from genome assembly GCA_032359685.1 of Pittosporum tobira. Taxonomy (NCBI): domain Eukaryota; kingdom Viridiplantae; phylum Streptophyta; class Magnoliopsida; order Apiales; family Pittosporaceae; genus Pittosporum; species Pittosporum tobira. The sequence continues at coordinate 3,154 of JAUMHB010073214.1, read as the reverse complement.
GGCATCCACATGCTTCACTATTCCAAGAGTGGTAAACCCCGTGCCACCACCCACATCAACTACAATCATATTTCGATCATAAAGATCGGCGGGCTCGAGCGCATCATCTCGCATATCCTCAGTCCAATGCCCAGGATTTATCACATGATCATACACAATTGATAGGAACCTATAGAACCAAAATGCCTCTTTCTTGTGCTGTATGAACCTGGGCTGAGAAACAGGCCTAGAGGAGGATAAACTGCATTTGGGCGATCGTGTTTTGAAGCTATAATTCCTACTAAATGACACTAGACCTTTATTGGTAAAGACTCTCCCATGGAGATTTGATCCATTGAAAGCTAACCCAGTTGGAGATAATCCACTAATTAGCTTGAGACTTTCGGCACCATTGGGCAAAGAAGAAGCCATTAATTAACTGAAAAAATGTAGCAAACCAAAAAATAAATGATACTCCATCCATTCCACAAAAAGAGTAACATTTCTTTTTTGTTCCCCAAAAAGACTACCACTTTTATAATACAGTATACAATTACACAATATCCTCAAATTCCATTTCAATTACATGCCACTACCATTATATAAATATTTTATTATTTTTGGGGTAAACATGAATAAAAACATATCCTTAATATTCACAAATTTTGCCAATGGTACTCCTTTTGCAGAATGGATGGGGTAACGTTCTGTTTTTTAGTAAATAAGCATGGGATTTCAGTTCCATTGAGCAAGCAAGAAGCCATGAACTTAAAAAAAGAAGCAAACCCACAAATACATAATAAAAATTGTGCTTTCAGCCACTAATAACCATGAGATTTTAAGGTCTATTGAGCAGTGAAAAAGCCATATATGATTGAGAGAAATCAACCAAACCCAAAAACAAGAGATAAAATTTTGATTTTGTTATCATTGAGTGATGTAAATTCAAAGATAAATTTTGTTCTACTTCACTGATTCATAATAGTGCATTTATTTTACAGCTAAAACAAGAAAATAAAGTATGGAAAAATAGCTTACCCAATTTGATTGAAGTTGCTCGAGAGCTGGGCGGTCTCCTAAGAAGTGAGAGGAGGGAGTGAGTGATGAAGAACACTGCCACATGTTGGGGCTTAGCAAAAAGATTGAACACAGATACGACAAAAGTACATTTGACTCCGCAAAAATGTCGTCGTTTGAGTAGGCCTTCGGATTTTAATTAATAAAATAAATGTTTTTATAATATTAAAAACAATAATGATTAATTACTCCAAAAAAAATTAAAAATAATAATTTATCTTCTAAAAACAACTGTCTTTAATAATTACTCCCGTAAAATGAAACGATCTATCTCATCATTCATTTTAACATATTACATTACAAACAGTTAAATATAAATAATTTAATTCAATTTCATAATCAAAAGATATAATATAGCTCATTAGAAAATGGGATTATAATCTTCCCTTTTACTTTATTAAAAGGGCTATATCACATCATTGTTTACATTTGATTTTTTTTTTTTTTTTTATAAATTATAAACTATTAACAACTAAAAAGGTTACATATTGGAAAGTAAATAATTTAATATGCTTGGGATATGTTTGACACAATTTATTTCAAAAGAACTTAAAGTTTATTTGTTAATTAAAATGAGTCATAAGCCGTAAAAAAAAAAAAAAAAAAAAAAGAAACACTTACTGACTAGCTTTTGCAAATAAGTTGAAAATATTATTGCACTCAACATAATTTTTTTTTAGAAATTAGCTAAAATAAATACTTTTAAAATAATTAATTTTTGAAAATAAACTATAATCAGATATAATAATTAGTTTCAAATAATAAATAATTTATTTAATGAGCAATAGGTGTGGTGCTTACACTTTATGTTACTCCATTTGTTTCAAAATTAGATATACTTTTAAAAATGAATTTTTTTTTTTTTTATAAATGGGAGATTGTCTCTTACATTTTTATTTTAAAAAATAATGTTTCTGAAACATAGTAGTTGTATGGATGATATAAAAAAATGTTTCTACAACATACAATTAATTTTATAAATTATATAAAATTACATTTATATTTACAATAAAATAATAAATGAAGAATACTATAATTTTTATTATACTAAAATCCAAATATGAGAGCCCTTGGGCTGATTACTTGATTAGTGTTAACAACATAAGAAAGGTAATCGGCTTGGTCTGGGCTTTACTCACCTCTGTGCCAACACAAGCACTCTCTTACCGTATTTTTGTGCTATCCAGAACTAGTGCAAATAAAAAGCCCATTTAATAAGCATGGCAATATTACAAACACAACACTCTTTTTTAGTGGTACGACTATATAAACAAACACAACAAACTTGGTGTTTATTGTCTATATATTAGACTAAAAATAGAGCTAGATAGTACGGAGAAAGAATAATATAATTCTGATAATTTTATTCGTAGTGTAAATTCTCTAATTTATATAACTAAAGTACATAATTACATGGAGCAATCTACTCCTAGAATTAAATAAAGTAATATTACACTGGCTAACTTTATGGGAGAGAAATTTGCTTTAGTTATATATGTATTCCTTATGATCAACGGAGATAAAAACTGCCATATTCAATTTATTCCTTATACCCTCTCGCAACATGTCCCGGAAGAATTCTTAAAGTTGAAGTAGGCAGTCCTTTAGTGAGTATATCGGCGACTTGATCTCTTATGGAAATGAATTGAACAAGAAGATGTTTTTGAGCCACCTTTTCCCGCACAAAATGAAAATCAGTCTCAATAGTTTTGTTCGTGCATGAAACATTCGGTTGGCTGCTAAGTATGTGGCACCGAGATTGTCACACCAAAGGACAGGTGGTGTGTTGGTTGAAGCCACGTAGCCTCAGCCGACGTGTTGGCTAGAGACTTGTATTCGGCTTCAGTAGCGGATCAAGCTAACGTTTGTTGTTTGCAAAAATCTTGTTGGGACTAACCCGATAGTTGACCAAGTCTAAACTTCACTTCCAACTGGGCACACGTCAGTAAGAGTAGATTCTACTGAAACACGAGCAACACGAGAGATTTGTTTCCTCATTCCCCTCTCCAATGCTTAAGTTAGTAGAAATTAAGGTAATAATTTGCGCATTAAGATGAAGATGATGAGGTTTACCATGTGTTTTGAGAGCGTATTTTGG
>JAUMHB010073192.1:0-12962 GCA_032359685.1 Pittosporum tobira | reverse complement strand
TTGTAATAAGAACCCTATGCGACTTCTGTTCGCTTTCCCTGTTATTTGTAAGACATATTATTATTAATTTAATTACGTTTCCGCTGTGTAAATTCGTTGTGAGATCGATCCTTGTAAGTATAACAGGGTGAGTTGGCCTAACATTGGCTACTCAATATCTTTAGTTGTTATCTGACGACCAGATTCCCACGAGATTTGGAGGTGGAAATTTGGGGGCGTCACAATTTCATACCTATATTGTTGATTTTTTCTTCAAAATTCTCTCTTTTCCTTCGGTCATGTTATGTGAAGAAGAAGAATAATAAGATATCTTAAATATGAGAGAATATGAGAGAAAAGGATGCCCAAATTTTGCTGGAGAGATATGGATGGTTTTCATTTGAGATATTTATTTGCCAACATGTATGATTGTACTTACCATTTTGCCCTTAGGAAAACCCATGTGCAAAGCACATGTCAGACAACATTACAAGATTTAACGATTTTTTGTTCAATGGGTGCCAAATGACACAAAAATAATAGTTAAGAAGTGCAATTTGACACAAATAAAAATGTATGGTGCAATTTGAAATATTGGATAGACTAAGAGAGCTCAAAATGAAATTTATTCTATATTAATTTTTTATGAACTAAATTATGGTTTTTAAGTGTTAAAATCATATCCTTTTTCTTTTTATTTTTCTCTAGCAACTTGAGAAAATCTCAATAAAATAAATAATTGGGGATTCCAGTTGCAGACCTTCCATTCCAAATTCGCTAATTTGGTTGATATTTTCTCAAAAAGGTATGATATTGAGATGAACATTTTAGTAAATATTTATTTATTTTTATCTTCGATTCCAGTTATTAATGTCCCTTAAGGTTTCTTCATCCCTCCCTAATAACATGAATATACTCCATCCATTCCACCAAATAAATCTATTCTAAATTATATAAATTGTACGAATGCATTTTTATTTCATGTTTACTCTTAATGACTTTAATTAAAAATAAAATAAAATATTAAGTATCTTTCATTTAAAAACGAATGGAGTATTTTAGTAAATATTGTATAAGAAATTGTATATTATGTTACCTTTTAGTGTTTTAGTGGAAATGGTATATGAAACTTTAGTCCTTTTTTTTCATTTATGAAGATGGGTTAATTATGAGTATGAACACTTACCTGATTCGCAAGTCTATAACTTTTTGAATATGTAGCTACTGTGTTATGTATGTTTCTTCCTGCAACGATTGGTATGACTTACAAAGAATGTTGTTTAATTATTCTTCTTAGAGGAATATTATGGGCTTTTGAGAATTTCTTTAAATGGAATTGAATTCTGGAGGATTTGATTTTTTTTTGTGTCCTTATCTTTGTTCGGTTTTTATATCTTACTTGGTTGTCATAATAAGTTAGTGGTCTCATTGGTCGGATGAACAGTGCAAGTGTACAACAGTCAAGTGCACACTAGTTAAGTTAAAGTATAAAAAGTTATTGATCCCACGAGGAATTGTAATTTACCAACTACATACCACTTAGATAATTCTTCACTAATCTAACCAATTAACAAATATTTAATTTTTATATAATTAAAATACTAATTATTAAATAATCTAAATTAGGGTTTTAAATAAAATAAGAAAGAATGCTAAGATTTCGATTTCACCTACCCATTCATAATTAAAGTCAATTGATTTACCATGCAAGTTATAGAATTTATCTGTTGTAACAGTAAAATTTCTCAATTTTAGATAGATACAATATCTCTAGGTGTAACATCCCTAATTCAACTTACTAGTCCCATAGTTTCCATGCGAGATTTAAATAATTTGAAAAACATTAAGTTCTTTGAAAATTCTCGGATTCATTAACTTAAGTATAATTACTACCGAAACCACACAAGTCATCTTGAACTATCTCTAGCAAAGTTTAATCTATGGTTATGTCTCAATTTGCACTCATTAATCTTCACCTCTCGGTCCTTCAATTATATGATAAAAGATCATCTAAATATTAGCTAAGTATTTAGAAGCATTAAACTCATAAGACATATCTCACAACCAATAGATCCATGAAACGCATGATAAAAATGATAACTTTAATTACTTATGAATATGATCCATCTAGTTTAAGCATAAAGAAAATTAGAACATATTTACACTGCAAAATACAATAGAAAAGATAGAAAAACCCATAAGAAGTCGGCAGGATTTCTTCGTTGATAGCCCTCCGGTCTCCGCCTCCTTGAGCTCTTGATCTCCCCTTAATTGTATGTTGTGAAAAGAATTTTTTTCAGAACTAGGAGGGGGTTTATATAGGTACAAGCCTTGGGACTTCTCATAATTTGATTCTAATTAGGATTCTCACAATTTGATTCTATTTAGGATTCTCACAATTTGATTCTATTTAGGACTCGTACTTTGATTTACCTTGAAAAGCTTCTAGAAAAGCCCAAAACCGCCTTGGTTAAAGCCTTTCAAAAAAGTCAACAGAATTCACAAAAAATTGCACGGGCTACCTTACGGTCCACCTTATGGCCGTAAGCTCCCTTACGGCCATAAGCCAGGCCATAAGGCCCTCAAGACTTTGGTTTTTGCTTCTACTTCGATTCTAGACAATCCTTGTTCGTCCAGGATTAGGTCAAACATTGATTTTTCTCCGAAATAGGTCTTTTCAAGTCCAATTCTCTGCATTGTAAGCCCAATAACAATAGAATGTATCTAATCTCTTGGATTGATAATGTTTTAGCCCAAACAAGGATATGCAAGCCTATTTCATGCATTTTTATAATAAATCAAGATAATAAACATTAGAAAATATAGATATAAAAAGTACTGATCAAATTCTCCCAAGCTTAAATTGTTGCTTGTCCTCAAGCAAACTAATCATGAAAAATTATCCTAAGGAAATTTGGTCTCTTGATTTTGAACATTGAATATCCACTGAAATTTTTATGAGTTGACAAAGTCAGTGATGAAAATTATATAAGACTAGAGATCTACAATTTAAGAAATCAACACTCCACCATACATAAGCAAAACTTCGCACAACTTACGTACATGTATCCACAATATGTCTAAGTTTTCATAATTTTTCCTTGCTCCCTATGATTTAATCCAAAACGCGTCCATGTGCTCATGTGCAACATGTATTAACTCAAAGATATTTAACGTACCAAGTGGACTTTTACCTTTAAGCGCAATGCTTTAGACCTCAGACCGAATGGGCGGTTTCTCTTACCCACCGGCATGGATCGTCCCTTTGACTACTAAGATCTCAAAGGAGCACTTGATTTTTTCTCGTATTTTTTCATAGACTTTTTGCCTATAGAGTTGATGGGCATTTTGCTCAAGTTTCTTTCCAACTCTTTATTTTTGTTTTTATTGGATGTTTTCCATTTTTTTGATTTTTATTTTGAGGTCAACTGTTTCTGCAGTAATCAAAAGCATTCAAAAGTTACCAAGGAAGTCCAAATACTTTACCGTATTTTTAATAGTTTTTCTTGAATCATTTAAATATTTAAGAGTTAACAGGAAGTGATATGAAAACAACATTCTAAACCAAATATCGGATAGCAAGAGATTATCATAATTTCCTAGGCCTATTAAGGATATAAAGGACCTAAGCATGCGAAATTCGACTCATATAATCCTAAGCATCAATTCTCAAAAGTAGAATATTAGTTCCAAATAATTTTAAAAACAAACTAAGTCCAATGATTTTTCATTCGATTTTAAAAAGTATGGAATTTTCATTTAAAGACAACTTATGGGTTTTTAAATTTTTTTTTCTTTTTTTTAAGATAAAATAAAGAACTAATAAAAGAAATAAAAAACTAATAAAACCTAAAAATCAAAGAAATTCTAGCAACCTAAGAAAAGTAAATAAGAAACAACAAAAAACATATCATCCCCTCCCCCAAACTTAAATTATACATTATCCCCAATGTATAGCAAATATAGCACATAATGAGAAGAAGGGAACAAACACATCTGGTCAAGACGATGGAGGTGGCCAAGGCTCTAGTGATTCCCACCTAGCTGATTTGCCTCCAAATATTTTTCAATGTTTGGCTCGTCATCCAAGCTTAGTCTTTCTATAATTTGTGGCACCATAGCATTCAACAGTGGATCTATTGCATTAGTCAATTTAAACATATACTCCACTTCCTTGTCTATGGTGTTAATCATCCACACATCTTTCTGCTCGCTTGGGTACTTCATCGCCTTCAGGACATTAAACGTGACTTTGTCTTCACCTAGTCGTAGCACCGATTCTCCTTCTCGCACATCTATCAAAGCCTCTCATGTTGCTAGGAAAGGTCTTCCCAAGATAATTGGCACCTCGACGTTTTCCTCCATTCCGAGCACCACAAAGTCAGCTGGAAAAATAAACTTATCCACATTTACCAGCACATTGTCCACAATACCCCTCAGATATTTGATTGATCCGTCTACTAATTGAAGGGATACTGTAGTCTCCTTGATTTCTCCGATCCCAAGCCTCGTGTAGACTGGATAAGGCATCAGATTTATGCTTGTTTGTAGATCGCATAATGCCTTGCTAAACAGCATATCCATAATTTGACAGGGAACGGTGAAACTCCCTGGATCCTTTAACTTTTGTGGCAACTTGGTCTGCAAGATTGCAGAACATTCTTTGTTCAGTTTCACAGTCGCTCCATCATCTAGTTCCTTTTATTTGAAAGAATATCTTTCAAGAACTTCGCATAATTTGGCATATGAGTGTGGGGGTCAACTAAAAGGAGGTTGATATGAAGTTTATTGAATGCCTCTATGAATTTAAAAAACTAGGTGAATTTCTGATTTTTCTCTATAAGTCACCCTAGATATGAAATTGGAGGAGTATAAGGATTCGGGGTCGACTCCTCTTTCTCTTTCTCAGAAGATGAGGATTGTATGTGTGTCTGCTCTTGTTCTTCCTCATTCTTCTCTTCAACTTCTTATTCAATCTTCTTTTCTATCTCCTTTAATTTTTTACCACTTCGTAGTGTGAGGGCTTTTGCTTGATCCATCGGATTTGAAGATTGTTCTTTATTTGGTTTGGCTTATGGCGTCTTCCTTGGCACAAGTCTCCCTGGATATGGAATTGGAGGCGTGTAGGGATTCGGAATAGGCTTTTCCATTTTAGCTTGAGAGGATTTAGATTGGTCTTTTTTTGATTCAGCTTCTAGCGTCTTTCTTGGTACAAGTCTCCCCGGATATGGAATTGGAGGAGCATAAGGATTTGGGGCATACTCTTCCTTTTTTTTCTCGACCACTAGTGTTTTTGATTCTTTACTACCCCTCAAAATAATAGCATTCATATGGTCCCTTGGGTTTTTCTCGGTATTGCTCGGTAAAGGCTTATGGTCATCAGCTGCGCTAATTGGGCCACATACTTCTCAATGTTTCTAACGGCGATCTCTGTGTGCTAAATCTGCTCATTAGTGTCCTTCAAGCATTCCTCAACTGTTTGGGCTGTCCTTCAAGCATTCCTCAACTGTTTGGGCTAACTTTCGAATCAAGTCCTCTAAATGCGTATTAGGCGTCTCTTCCGGTGGTGCCCATGGAGCTGGTTGATTTTAACCTCCCCATTGTAAATTAGGATAATTTTGGCATTCTGGATTATAAGTGTCAAAATAGGGGTTGGTCATGTCAAAAAGTTTGGATTCTTGCCACAGTCGAAAATAAAATTGTTAGTATTTTGGTAAAGTGCAGCGAAATTGTTACCAACTTGGCAATCAACACTCCTATGGTTGCCACTACAAAAGTTATAAGAGAATACCTGGATGTTTGAAATATTGCTCAATAAAGAATTAAACGTCTTTGTTAACGCACCCATCTGCTAGGGTTAATGCATCTATCTTTGCATTAATTGTTGCTAGAGTCGCAAACTCTCCCATTGTCTGTCTCTGGTTCAACATGTTTGCTTCTTGACCTATGATCGTGAATTGCCTAAGCCAAACCTAAACATGCAAAAACAAAAGAAAAGCGTAAAATAGAAAAAAAAGGCTAGTCTAAGCGAAGAATTTTCAATAGTGATAATAATTAGAAAATTAAACAATTCCCCGGCAACGGTGCCAAAAACTTGGTTGGATGAACAGTGCATGTGTACACCAGTCAAGTTATAATATAAAAAGTTATCGATCCCACGAGAAATTGTAATTTACCAACTATGTACCACTTAGATAATTCTTCACTAATCTAACCAATTAACAAAGATTTGATTTTTATATAATTAAACTACTAATTACTAAACAATCTAAATTAGGGTTTTAAATAAAATAAGAAAGAATGCTAAGATTTTGATTTCACCTACCCATTCATAATTAAAGCCAATTGATTTACCATTCAAGTTATAGAATTTATCTGTTATGACAGTAGAATTTCTCAATTTTAGATAGATACCCTATCTCTAGGTGTAACATCCCTAATTTAACTTACCAGTCCCACAGTCTCTATGTGAGATTTAAATAATTTGAAAAGCATTAAGTTCTTTGGAAATTCCCGGATTCATTAACATAAGTATAATTACTACCGAAACCGCACAAGTCACCTTGAACTATCTCTAGCAAAGTTTAACCTATGGTTATGTCTCAATTTGCACTCATTAATCTTCACCTCTCAGTCCTTCAATTATATGACAAAAGATCTTCTAAATAGTAGCTAAGTATTTAGAAGCATTAAACTCATAAGACATACCTCACAACAAATAGATCCATGAAACGCAGGATAAAAACGATAAGTTTAATTACTCATGAGTAGGATCCATCTAGTCTTAGCATAAAGAAAATTAGAACATATCTACACTACAAAATACAATAGAAAAGATAGAAAAACCTATAAGAAGTCGGCAGGATTTCTTCGTTGATAGCCCTCCAGTCTCCGCCTCCTTAAGCTTTTGATCTCCCCTTAATTGTATGTTGTGAAAAGTATTTTTTTTCAGAGCTAGGAGGGGTTTTATATAGGTACAAGCCTTGGTACTTCTCATAATTTGATTCTAATTAAGATTCTCACAATTTGATTCTATTTAGGATTCTAACAATTTGATTCTATTTAGGACTCATACTTTGATTTATCTTGAAAAGCTTCTAGAAAAGTCCAAACTGCCTTGGTCAAAGTCTTCCGAAAAAGTTAACAGAATTCGTGAAAAATTGCACGGGCTGCCTTACGGTCCACCTTACGGCCGTAAGCTCCCTTACGGGCTGGCTTACAGCCGTAAACCAGACCATAAGACCCTTAGGACTTTGATTTTTGCTTCTGCTTCGATTCCAGACAATCCTTGTTCGTCCGGGATTAGGTCAAACTTCGATTTTTCTCCGAAATAAGCCTTTTTAAGCCCAATTCTCTACATTGTAAGCCCGATAACAATATAATGTATCTAATCCCTTGGATTGATAATTTGTTAGCCCAAATAAGGATATACAAGCCTATTTCATGCATTTTTATAATAAATCAAGAGAATAAACATAAGAAAATATAGATATAAAAAGTACTGATCACCCATATGATTTTGTTTGCTTCAATAAGGATTGAATTTTTCTCATATTTCGTTAGAGCTTTCACAAATATTAGAGTTAAAAATTGCGTTTCTAAACCTTGATACATTTGCAAATAGCAAGACTTGCAAGAATAACTAGCAAGTATATTCTTGGTTTCACATACTCATTATGGAGGAATTGAACTAGGGACACATGATTCTTAGGCTTTATATATAGAGTTCGTTGTTGAACATATTATTAAGCTTAATTTCATATATTTTGTTGTTCAGGAAAACCAGGCTCCTCAAATTTTTTTCCAATAACTGATGTCGGAGCTATAACGGATTGATTTCGGGCTAATGGAGGAGACATTTGATAATAGTTCTGGAATTAATAAATTAGCAAGTCTCTTTAAAAAGAAGATATGCAAATGATATGATATAATTCTCCATGTAAGCACCCAATTAGGACTCTTGATAGTACCCAAAGTGTGTGCCCATGTATAGAATAGAATTTCGATGGTTACAAAAGTAGCTAATTTTAGAATTGGTATCGCAGTGGTTGAAGGGAAGATGTTGAATTCTTGATAGATGTGAGTAACTCTCGATGAAAAAAAAGAGTGGCACTAGTGCCCAATGCAATCAAGAGTGGTTATTCAAGAATTGGTGATTCGCGCTACTTGAAGATAAGTGTTTTGGTGAGGATAACAAACTTACTTACGAGGGAGAGATTGTTAGGATGCCTGTGATGCCCCCCAATTTTCCAACACCAATTTTTTTTGGAAAATGGTGCATCAAAGCATCAATAATATCATCATCATCATTGCAAGCTGTTAAATTAAACAACTTTGCCCTATTTTAAGTTTATAAGGATCTCACATCGAATAAAATTATACTGCGAAAGCGATTTATTTAGTTAACATTGTCTTATAAATAGGGTTCGTGCGACAGTGTTGCCAAATGAAAAGATTACATATTAATGCCTTTAGAGTTAGACAAATCCACACATTGTTCTACAATCTAACTTAAGCCTAATACTTCATCTTTTCATTACCTTTCGACAATTCTCCACATTCCGCAATGGTTGGAAGGTTTAGAAAATATTGCAAGAGTGAGCGACTGAATGCTCAACAAATATATTACTCCAGTTTCATTAAAAATGGAACCTTCCAATCAAAAGGATAAAACGCTAGGGTTTTGATATTAAAATATCACTTTGAATTTATGAGCTTAATATGAATTCCATTTACGCATATAAATATGATTTCACAATCTTAATATGGAATCATACCTTTCACAATTTAACAGTTGAGAATTGAACACCAATTAATAACACAAAGTCATCTGCTTAGTTTTCACACCAAGTCAAGTCTAAGTAGCAAGACAGTGCACATATGTCACAACAACATTGTTTTATCATGTAGCATACCAACACACCGGTCTTTAGTTATATTTAATACTCGATCACAAATAAATTATGTGATAATAAGAAACGCTTAATCAATATGACATATTATACATGATAGATATCTATAACAAGTTCAACAATTAAACAAATACAAAAATTATACTCGTAAATAATTCAATGTATAAGAGAATAGAACTTATATATTCATAGCAAAACAGTTATAGCACAAATAATGAATAAAAATTATACATAAAGAGTTGAGATAAATGTAGTTGCCTTTCGAAACTTTTCCTAAATATTTCACGTGAATTTTTTTACATCCTTAAATCCCCCTTTGACTCTCTCTCACGTTCTTATCATGATAACCGCCTTATAATTAGTAACTTGAATTAAATCGGTCTCTCTTCAAAATAAAGTCCTATGCATCTAAAATGTATCTCTCTGTCTCGTAGGAAGAAAAACCCCAATGTCTCAAATTACTGTTCATCTTCATACTATTGCTGAAACTCCTGATCCTAAACCTCCGGATCAAGGAGTACACTCACTTACAGAGACTCACTTGTCGGTGGTCTTACACAACCAAATGATGGTTTAGTAGAAGAGGGCGAAGATCAGTTGGATAGTGATGCTTTACATGAACTGGAAGAAAACTTCTCCAGCAAAGTTGGTATTACAAAGGATATGTTAGAAAAAAGTAGAGCACCATGGAAGACATCTCTAATCATTAAATTAGTGGGGAAACCAATAGGTTTTAATCATCTCCTGGCAAGGATTGATGGGTTATGAAAAATCAAAGAACGTCATCTGCTGATAGACATAGGCCATGGATTTTTCATCGTTAAGTTCTGGGATCTTAATGAAAATCAGAGGGCATTGGAAGGCGGTCCTTGGTTCCTTGGGGATAAATATCTACATATAAAAAAATGGATCCCTGACTTTCAATCGGCACATGCTCGCATCTTCACTATGACCGTATGGATTCAATTGAGTGGGCTTCCATTAGAATACTATGATTCCAATATCTTGTGGGCTATTACTAAGAAAGTTGGTAACCCCATTTGATGAACTGATCATGTTACACTTGCTCAATCACGGGGTCGGTTTGTAAGGTTATGTGTGGAAATCGATTTGGATCGACCTCTAGTTACAAGTGTTGATCTAGGAGTTTTCCGACAAAATGTGCAGTTTGAAAATCTTCCTTCCTTGTGTTTCAGATGTGGACTAGTTGGACATGTAAGTTCTGAATGATCAATGGAGACATCCCATGTTAATCAGGAGGATAAAGGTAACCACACAGCTTCACCCCAAACAAATAATCCTAAACCAGATTATGGACCGTGGTTGATGGTTAATCGACGTCAAAGTAATAACTTCTCGTTACACCGAAGAGGAAATGCTCAAGTTCAAGGTCAACCCAACAACAGTAAACAACAGGGTCATATGGAGCGGCAACACATGGTAGCGTTCCTCTTTCGCAGGTTAAATCAATGGATATAAATGCTAAGATCATTAACGATGGTGGTAATAGCTCTGAAAGGTTGCCACCAATTGTAGCACTTGAAGAAAAGCAGTAACATATCTAGACGACTAGATTTGATGTACTTTCTTCGGAGGTGATGACGGATATTGAAGCTGACTTGTGATAATTGCATTATTGAAGAGAGTAGCATTGAGGAACAGTTGAGTCATGTCACTGCCCGACCCATTATTCACAATCAATGAGTGCCAACTCTCTTTATTACTACTTGTGCAAATGACTTGCTTCTTCCTGCTGATAATCCCATAGATGAAACTTCTATTTATGGAACTACGACCTTGATTTCATCTAAAAATAGCCAAACCTCTAACCAATATGGAACAGAACAAAACCAAGCCATCCTTGTCTATTCAACCAACAACAACCCAACCTCTTCAATTACTACCTCCCAGTCTTCCCCATCTGCCCCCAAACATGGATATTGATTCCCCCAGGCGAGAAGTGTCGAAAACTATATTTTCATATGATATGTAGCAGATCCACGGATCTCTTTTCATGTTCCTCCAGTGATAGATCTTCGATCTCCAACATCCATTCAATGGCCAGCTATTCCGCAAGTGATGTCTTATTTGGATCCATTCATGACTCAGATGCCCATAGACAACACCTCTCATGTAACAAAACAAACAATTCAACTTTCAACTCATCGGGGGAGTCTCAACCACCGACTTCCATGATCTGGTCACCGATCCTACCGATGGAAGATTCTCTTCCAACTGTCTTCCAGGTTGGAACCTCGTCCGATTCCTCCCACTCAAAGAACCGGAAGAAAGACAAAGGCAAACAACTCGCTAATCTATAGTATATACCTTTCGGAAAAAAAAACATTCCTCAAAGGATGAGTTATTCCACCTCAAAGCGTCTGTTGCCGCGTCCACTCAACTTCTTTTTAAACGAGGATATCGAGGGAGATGCAGATTACTCACAGACTCTCCCCTTCAATCTGACAAATCTTCCACTGAAGGTGTCCATCCTTTATGCTGAAAATGGAATGATATCTTCCTGTTCTTACAAGACTGTAGTAGAACAGTTGAAGCTTCCTCTAGGAGCTTCGATATTTTGGGCGGGTTGGCCAATGTTCGGAATTTCTCCGCATATCTTGGTAAACACTTACCGAAAAGAATGCTTCCCTCCAGTCAAAAGAATGGCAATGCTAATTTGGAATTATAGGGGGGCAGGAAATCAGGAATTTAATAAACACATTAAGGAACTTCTTATGATACACCACAGATCGAGATCCTTATTCTCTTGGAGATAAAAGTCATGGGGCCTACCACATAACGTGTTTGTATAGATCTCAATTATCCTTTTCAACGACGTATGGGATGGTAATGGAGCTAGAGGAGGAATTTGGTTGTTTTGGACACATGAGGTCCAAGTTGATATTATCCATATAGAAGCTCAAGTAATCCATGCAGTGGTTCAGGTATCTCCTTCTTCCCTATCCTGAATTCTGTCTGCTGTAAATGCATCGCCCACTAGAGCCTTGCGTTTGAACTTATGGTCTCAACTTGAACATTTTTGTCCCTCCCGGGAATTGGGGTGGTTAGCCATTGGTGACTTAAATGAGATCACTTCACAATATGATAAATTAAAAGGTCGTCCTTTAATTATTCTTTGGTAACTCCCTTCCTAAATTTTATAAATAATTGTAATCGTATTGATTTAGGATTTTCGGGTAATCCTTATACTTGGACAAATAAGCACTTTTCAAATCCATCCACTCTGACCTTTGCTTGATTGGATAGAGGTCTTGCTAACCAAGCCTGGTGTGACAATTTTCTAAATGCATTCATTACACATCTTCCCCAGTTGCATTCTGATCATCATCCTCTCCTTTTGTCATCCACTGAACAAGATCCTTGTTTTTCTCCCAAATAATTTATGTATGAGTATATGTGAAGCTTGCACCCAAAATATCATACTGACTTACAGATTGCATGGCATCAATGTATTGCAGACAATCTTTCTCTTGTTGATTTTATCTATAAAATGCAAACTCATTTATCTGCATGGGAGAAAAAAGAGATAGATAATATTTTCATGAAAAAACGCAAATTATTATTGCGTTTAGAAGGGATACAGAGGGCTGTTCTTGTTAATCCTTAACGATTTCTTTTTGATCTTGAACAAAGGTAGTCAAATGAATACAACAATGTGTCGCATCAAAAAGTTGAATGTTGGGCTTTGAGAGCAAAAGTTGATTGGAGATTAGAAGGCTACCGTAACATAAAAAAAAATTTCATGTTTGTAAAAATTAGTCGTCGTCGAAATAAAATCTCTACTCTAAAACACAGTAATGGACAGTGGGTGACAAATACAAGGGGCATCTATCATTTATTTTTTGATAATTTCCAGGAGATGTATAGATGCTCTGTGACTCATGCAAATGTTCTTGATCCTTGATAAGGACTATTTTGTACTAAATATTTTGTTATCTTATGCCCTTGATTTATGAATAAATTGCTTAAAAGCCCAATCAATTATGTAATAATTGTTATATATTTAGTTTGGATCACTACTTCTTGTTTGGGCTTTGTTTTGTAGGTTTT
>JAUMHB010073171.1:0-12966 GCA_032359685.1 Pittosporum tobira | reverse complement strand
CAATAATTCGACTAGATAAATTACAAAAGGAAGATTTTTATTTATTGAATAATTCTCAAATATTCGGGTTCTCACACTAACCAACATGGGTGTAGTTCCAACACACGATTTTGCTAAACTACCTTGTTTTGCAAATTAATTAAAATAATAATATTTTAAATAATTAATTAAATAATAAAAAATATAATATTATATTATACTTTATTCCTACGTTTCGGCATGCTGCGATTCCAACGGTGCTATCCGTTTTTAAAGTCATTCCAAGACCTAGTCAAAACGAAAGACTAATTGCATTTCGTATCATTCTTTTTTTGCGTTGATTCTAAAACTTTGATCATTTAACGCTTTTGAAATCTTTTTGAAATAATTACCACATTTTTTAAAATGACCAAAATGCCCTTGGTCATAATGTTTTCCAAAATAACTAAAATGCCCTTGGTCATAACATTTTCCAAAATGACCAAAAATGTCCTTATTCATAACATTTTTTAAAATGACCAAAATGCCATTGGTCATAACATTTTCTAAAATAACTAAAATGCCCCTAGTCTTGATATTTTCCAAAATGACCAAAATGCCCTTGGCCATAATATTTTCCAAAATGACAAAAATGACCTTAGTCATAATATTTTTCAAAATGACCAAAATTCCCTTGGTCATAACATTTTTATTTTAGATCAATTGTCTGGAAAATAGTAATGCAAAAAATACATATATTCATTTATGTAAATAACAATTACCAAATAAACTTTTATTAATATTTTAGGTTCTCACACCAATCCAGAAAAGCAAATGGGGTGCATGAAGTGGAGACAATGACAACGCTGAATGTAAAAATAGATGTGATTACAAAGATGTTCAACCCTCAGATGGACAATGTTTCGAAAATCCAGGGAGTATCTTATGACTTTTGTGGTGGTGATCATGGGAGTAATGTTTGTCAAGTTGGAAACAACTTTGCTACTAAATATGATAAATATGTTTTTAAATTTGGCAAGCCCCGAAACAACCCTACTCAAATACGTACAATCTAAGGTAGAGAAACCACCTAAACTTGCAGTGCGAGCACAGAATCAAGCACCAAGGCCATCACCACCACCACACATGGAGAAGCCTAGCTCGTATTTGGAAGATTTGATTGGTAAATTGGCCTATACGGTTGAAGAGAACGTCAAGAACACTAATGCATGATTTCAGCATCAAGAAGCCACCATTAGAAATATCGAGAAGCGAGTGGGCCAATTAGCACAACAGATGACCACAAGGCTCTTTACCTAGCAATACTAAGAAAAATCTGATGGACCAAGCAAAAGCTATCACATTGTAGAGTGGTAAAGAGTTGAAAGAGATTGAAGAGACAGTAGAGGAAAAGACTAAGGAAGAGCAGGATCAGCCACCAAAAGTACAACCCACATATTCTAAAACAAAAAAGGAAAAATCGGCCTCGAATCCTTATACACCGCCAGTGCCATATTCGGGGTAACTAGTGAAGAAGAGTAATTATGCTCAATTTTCTAAGTTTATCGAGGCTTTCAAGAAGTTTATCAACTTTCCTTCGATTGACATGACATTTGTGCCCAGATGCCTAAATATGCAAAGTTCTTAAAGAACATTTGTGACTCCCCGGTCTCCGTACAACTACCATCCCACTAGACCGGTGGCCAAACCACATCGTAATCCCAATAATACAATACATCTCCACTATTTAATGAATACAATGTAAAATTACATACAAAATACAACAATAATTATTACAATCATTACATCCGACTACTTGCTCCAAAACTCCCTTCACCTCAGGCTAGACAAATCCTCAATATCCGACTCGTCCAAAATCTCTCTTTTCCAAATTTAACTAACTACAAAAAAATATTTTAAAATAAAGCAAGCATGAAAGAATAAGCTCAACAAGTACATCACTCTCAAACGCTAAAATATTTTTTGTCAAAATACTTTGTCTTTAAATAAAACTCGTTTCTAGAAAATTTTCCATCCTAAAACTAAAAATAATTTTTGAGAACATTAACTTTTTTGGAATACGGATCAGTCGGAAATCCACGAGCTCAAAAGGGATTTCCCAAAAGCTGGCACTATTTCCAAGCAAAAAATAAATCAAATCACATTAACTAAATAAGCCGGTTGAAATTTGTGGAACCACTACATCATCATTTCTCTCCACGAGCCATCCATTTCCTCCTAACTCCATCTACAAAAGAAATCATGTTAGCTCATATAACATATATAATAATTAATATATCTTTTAATAATATGAATTAACCTCCTCTTCAACTTCCTCATTTTTTTCATTTTCGGTTTCCTCATATTCTTCCTCTTCCTCAATTTCCTCAAATTCCTCCGGGTCCTCAAATGTATTAAATTCCGATTTTTTTGGATGGGGTAAAGGACTCAAGGCTACTCGCTCTGAAATGTGGCACATCTATAATAAAAAAAAAACTAGTTAGAGTTTTATGAAAAATAATTAATCATCATTTTTTTTTCGATTTTCATTCGCACTCGTTCTTACTATTTTTCCTACTCGTTTTCCAACTTCAGTGATTTGTTTTAACCTCTAGCTCTGATATCAATGGTAACACCCACCCCAAACCTCCGCTTAAAACCATTACTTGAGGTATTAATAAAATATAAAATGTTCTCTTCTATTTCCACATTTTATCTTGTCTAATTATGTCATGCTGGTTCCTTATATGTGGTAACCCATACACCCACATCCCTTACTCTACATACATGGATCCACAAAATATAAATTAAATTATTACAAACATTTAAACTTAATTACATTCAACCATAACATTCCATCCAAAAGAGGTTGAGCAAATCGCCGAAGTCTACCTTTTCAAATGTATGCACTTAGGTCTCGTGCTCTTTCCTTGACATCTCACTAACTGTAAACATTCCACATAAAATAAACCGTGAGCAAAATAAGCTCAACAAGTACTATACTCTCAAATATGATAAACTTGTATCAAAGTAACTCAACATGTTACATCTTGAAACATTGCATATATGGATCTCATGAAACTTTATAATTGAATTTCTATAACGCTATCATGATTTACGAGCATAATGTAAACCGTGCAAATATAGCAAAGGATATGAGTATGCACTTACCTTCACATAGGGTTACCTAACTCAAACGAGTGAAAACATAACATACCCGTTCCTAACACGTAATTTGTACCAAGCAAACCTTACAAGAGCGTATGTTCACAACATGAATACGGATACTAGACTCGTAGTACACCGGAATATATTGGCCATAACCTTTACATGGCATACTTGAACTTCTTCACTTGATGAGTCATATCACATCACATTATTGGACATGCGGTGCACGAATAGAAGTGCACAACATTCAACATACATATTCACAAGCTTTCTATGCACAAGGAATCAACTTATGCATTTCATATCAATTAATACTACGTGCAATAAAATCAATAATATTACATGTTAACATGGGGCGAGTAAGAATACTTGCCTTAAAACGCTACCAAACAATCCTTAATGAGAATTATATCCTTCCTTTGTTGAGATTTGAAACCTAGTACCATGAATATCCTTTCATTAAAACCTCAATGTTAATTAGGGCAATTGATTTTATGGGGTACCTTTCCCTTCCTAGATACTTATTATAAGTCCAAGGAGTCCAACAGACCCATAACCAATCAAATCATGCTAAGAAACCCTTTCAGCACTTTTATCATTTTGACTAAATTCTTTGTTTCTCAAGCTTGAAATAGGCTCAAGAATAGTTTAATTCTGAGTTATAACGAAAAAGTTATGAGTTTCCAAAATTTGGTTACATTTTTTGTGTTTCTGGAAATTCGGGAATCTGCAGCATTTTTCCAAAACAATTTATAAATATAGTAAAAATCCTTTAAAGTTGAAAATATTTGGTGACAGTAAGATAAACTGGTCCAAGTAGGTACAGAAAATGTTTCACGATTTATTGATTAACACATTATTTTATATTGAATTTGAAACATGATTGAAAATAGTGTTACATTCTCTGCACTACCTAGACTAAACAGTAATAACTCAGTCCGTGTAAGTCCAATGGTATCATACTTTACCTCTCTGTAAACTAGACTTAAAGGTATTTAACAGAGATTTGTAAACTAGGCGGCTTCTTTTAGTTTGAAAATATACTTAAAACTTTTATGATCAATATATATTTCACACCATTCTCCATATAGATAATGTCACCATATCTTCTATACAAGCACCACAGCAGCCAACTCTAAATCATGCGCCGTATACTTTTTTTCATACTCCTTTAACTATTGAGATGCATAAACTATTACTTTCCCATGCTACATTAGTACACAATCAATACCCTTCAACAAAGCATCACTATATACTACAAATCCTCCAGTATTATCTGGTAAAGTTAATACCGAAGCTGTGGTTAATCTCTTCTTTAGTTCTTGAAAACTTCGTTCACACGCCAGGGTCCACTCGAATTTGGTAGCTTTTTGGGTTAAATTGGTTAAGGGGGTGGCTATTTTAGAAAAATCTTGAATGAATCTTTTATAATAACCCACTAGCCTTAAGAAACTTACCTCCGTTGGGGTTTTTGGTTGTGGCCATTGCATAACCGCCTCCACTTTAGCAGGATCCACCGATATACCATCTTTATCGATTATCTGTCCAAGAAATTGCACTCGTTCTAGCCAGAATTCACACTTGGAGAATTTAGCATATAACTTCTTTGCCCTCAATATCTCCATCACTATTCGCAAATTCTCAACATGCTCTTCCTTGGTTTTGGAAAAAACCAAAATATCATCTATGAACACAATGACAAATTTATCCAAATACGGTTTGAATGTTGGATTCATTAGGTCCACAAATGTCGTTGGAGCATTTGTTAGACCAAAAGGCATTACTAGGAATTCATAGTGTCCATAGCGAGTTCTAAATACCATTTTCAGTATATCTTCATTTCGTATCCGTAGTTGGTGATAACCCGATCTCCAATCAATCTTGGAAAAATAGGCGGCTCCTTTTAATTGATCAAATAGGTCATCGATTCTAGGCATGGGTATTTATTCTTAATCATGACCTTATTCAATTCTCTATAGTCAATGCACAATCTCATTGTTCCATCTCTCTTCTTTACAAATAAGATGGGTGCTCCCCATGGCGATACACTAGATCGGATGTATCCTTTATCTAACAACTCTTGTAACTAATTCATTAGTTCTTTTATTTCTACCGGAGCCATTCTATACAGAGCTTTCGAAATTGGGGCAGTGCCTGGGGCTAGATCGATTGCAAATTCTATCTCTTGCTCGGGAGGCAATCCAAATAGATCATCGAGGAAAACATCTTTGTACTCACACACCACTGGGACATCATCTAGATTTTTCTCCTTAGTTATGGTATCTTTCACATGGGCTAAAATAGCCGTGCACCCTTTTCATAGCATTCGTTTCACTTGAATCATGTTAAGGAATTTTGTCGAATTGTTATTCTTACTCCCTATGAGCATAACTCGCTTTTTCGAAGGCGCTTCCAAAACAACCCATTTTCGACAACAATCAATGTTAGCTTCGCGTGCCCCTAACCAATCCATCCCTAAAATAACGTCAAATTCTCTTAATGGGAATGGTAGTAGGTTTGCGAAAAATGCGTATTCACAAATTATGATTAGGCAATCCCTATACATGATATAGACTGGTTGAACCTCTTGATTAGCAACTTCCACATCTAAAGGTTCATTTAGGGGTTTGGGTTTTAAGTTTAACTCATGCACTACTTTATCAGATACAAAAGGTCTCGTAGCACCCGAATCAAATAATACATATATAGGGATTGAGTTTATCGTCAATGTACCTGTCACGACATCCTCCGCCTCCCTTGCTCCTTTAGCCATCATATTATACACCCGCACAGTCGCTCGCAAAGGTACAATATTCGCTCTAATGAGTTAAGGGTTGATCCTAGAATAGCTACTCTCCATGGGTTGGGTTGACTCTTCTTCGGGCAATTTGGAGCGATGTGCCCTGTTTCCCCCACACGAAAAGCATACTCGGGTTTGTGTGCTTGGGCAATTATTAGCCATATGCCCAGGTTGATTAAACTAAAAACATATATTCTTTCCTTTCAAACATGGCCTTTCACTATGATTTTTCCATAATTCTGACACACTTCCTCCCTTTTCTTATGGCTCGACCCTTCCAAATCTTCCTCACTGGATCATTTCCTTCCCATGATATTACTTCCTCCTCCTTCAACTTATGACACCGACTCTGTTCTGGACATTCCTTCCTTCTCCTTCCTCTTGTTGAAATTTCCCCGTTTCTGAGTCTTCTTAAAGTTCGAAAATGATCCTCCATTTGTCTCTGCTAGTGCTGTTTTTTCCACTAGTTTATCAAATTGGTCAATTTCAAACACAACCAATTTATTGTACTACCAAGGTTGCAGTCCCTGCTCAAATCGTTTCTCTTTTCTTCGATCAATATCCACCAAATGCAGAGAAAACCTAGCCAATTCATTAAATTTGGCGGCATACCAACGAACCGTCATCTCTCCCTGTTGTAAATCCATGAACTGCCTTTCCATTTGATCTTTCATAGTAATCGGGACATATTTTTCAAAGAACAATTCCTTGAACCTTTCCCAAGAAACTTCCTTCTGATTTTCTTTCTTCTCTTTTTCTTCTGTCTCTTCCCACCAATAACTGGCTTACCCTTCAACAAATAGGTAGCCAATTCTATCTTTTGATCCTCAGCTACTTTACATAATCTAAACATTTTCTCCACTTCTTTAACCTAGTTTTGTGCTTCAATTGGGTCTGGGGTACCATCATACGTAGGAGGTTGCAAGTTCCTAAATTCACTAATTGTGGTATGGGTGGGGCCAGATTTTCCCTAGCAGGTGGCAGTGGTGGAGCATTTAACAATGCATCATGTAGCATTCTTATAAATTGCTGTATAGGGTTGGCTTCCGATTGTTCAGGTTCATGGGGTGGTCGCCCTAGACCTCTTCTAGGCGGCATATTTCTGAAAAATAATGTGATATTAAATATACTTTCAAATGATCTTTAGCAATATACATAATTTAAACCATATATTACATTTAAAATTTGGCTTACATTTTCATCATATCACCATGATTATACTATGCCTTTACAAATGTAACTATTACACATACCACTACTTTCGTCTATTATACAAATACATACTTACACACCTATACCACAATATTCACATATTATACATTGTTAGTTTATCCCTTCGCTAACTTCTTCATCACGCCACCCTTATATCCCCGTTCTTGCCCATTTTAACGTTTCTTGTTCGTAATTCCATGCCATGTCTATGTTACCATCCAACTTGTTCATAGTCTATGCCAATACATCTCAAAGCTCACTAGGCTCCAACTGCTCCACAATCGCCCAATTCCCAACTTACCCTTGTAATTGTACTACAATAGTTGTATGTGGTGCGTTGGAAGTCGTTTCATCATGTCCTCCATTTTTATTTGTTGGTGTACCTCTCAATCCTCCTTTTCTTGGAGCTCTGATTAATATATTTTATATCTATATTTCCTTGCGATTATTCTCTTGACTTACTGTGAAAATGAATGGATTGAACATATATATCCTTGTTTAGACTAACATATCATCAATCCAAGGGATTAGATTGTGTTTATGGTTATTGGGCTTGTATTATAGAGAATTGGACTTCAAAAGGCCTATTTCGGACAAAAATCAAAGTTTGACCTAATTTCGGACGGACAAGGATTGTCATAACCAAAGCAAGAAGCAAAAATCAACATCCAGGAGACCTTACGGCGAAGATTACGGTTGTAAACTTGACCGTAAAGTGGTCATACGGCCGTAAAAGTGATAGTAAAGTGGCACATGAGGTTTTACGTGATTTCGGTTGACTTTTTCGAGAAGTTTTGACTTACGCGATTTTGGGTTTTTCTAAAGAGTTGGACTTGGACTGAAAGACAAAAAACCTAATTTGAGTCAACTTATGATTAGTTCCAAGATTAAAAGCTATAAATACCCCCTCCTAGCTCAGATTTCCAGATCTCGACTTCGACGAATCGAAGAATGCAAAGAAGAGGAGCTCAAGGAGGTGGAGACCGAAAAGTTATCCAAAACATATTCCCGCTGACTTTTTCATGGGTTTTTCTATCTTTTTATTTAATTTTTGTAATCTAAATATGTTCTAAACTCTCTTGTACTAAGACTAGATGGTCTTGCCCATGAGTAATTAAAGTTATCGTTTTTATCATGCTTTTTATGGATCTGTTTGTTGTGAGATATGTCTTATGAGTTTAATGCTTCTAAATAATTAGCTACTATTTAGATGATCTTTTGTTATATAATTGAAGGACTGAGAGGTGAAGATTAATGAGTGCAAATTGAGGCATAACCATAAGTTAAACTTTGCTAGAGATAGTTTAAGGTGACTTGTGCGGTTTTGGTAGTAATTATATTTAAGGTAATGAATCCGAGAATTTCCAAAGAACTTAATGCTTTGCAAATTATTTAAATTTCACATGGAGATTGTGGGACTGGTAAGTTGAATTAGGGATATTTCACCTAGAGATAGGGTATCTATCTAAAATTGGGAAATTATACAATCCCAACAGATAAGATACATAACTTGCATGGTAAATTGATGGGCTTTAATTATGAAGGGTAAGTGAAATCGAAATCTTAGTACTACTTTCTCTATTGATTTAAACCCTAATTTACTTTTACTCTTTAGCTATTTAATTAGTTGTTTAGTTTAAAAATCAAAAACTTTAATCATCTGTTAGATAAGAAAAATGATTTTTTAGTTGGTACATAGTTGTAATATTAGTCCTCATGGGATCGATAATCTTATATACTATAACTTGACTGATGTACACTTGCACTGGTCATTCGACCAAGCTCCATTTCCAAACTTATGATCCTCTCTTTCATCCTCCTTACTTGTGACGATGTTGAAGATCCCGCTTCCATTATACGTGCTGATTGAAAGTTAGGTAGTGGGGGAAACATCGGAATTGGGACCACCAGTAGAGGAACATTATCTTGCCCCTCGTTGTTCCCCTCCACATGTGTACCATTGGCTTCATCTTCGCCATTCACTCCATCACTTTGTGCCCCTTCCATTTGAGGGACCATCACATCATCATCATCTTCTCTACTAGATAGATTATAGCTGGTTGAAATTTGTGGAACCACTACATCATCATTTCTCTCCACGAGCCATCCATTTCCTCCTAACTCCATCTACAAAAGAAATCATGTTAGCTCATATAACATATATAATAATTAATATATCTTTTAATAATACGAATTAACCTCCACTTCAACTTCCTCATTTTTTTCATTTTCGGTTTCCTCATATTCTTCCTCTTCCTCAATTTCCTCTTCTTCCTCAATTTACTCAAATTCCTCTGGGTCCTCAAATGTATTAAATTCTGGTGTTTTCGGATGGGATAAAGGACTCAAGGCTACTCGCTTCGGAATGTGGCACGTCTACGATAAAAAAAAACTAGTTAGAGTTTTACGAAAAATAATTAATCATCATTTTTTTTTTCGATTTTCATTCGCACTTGTTCTTACTACTTTTCTTACTCGTTTTCCAACTTCGGTGATTTTTTTTAACCTCTAGCTCTGATACCAACTGTAACAGCCCAAACCTCCACTTAAAACCATTACTTGAGGTGTTAATGAAATATAAAACGTTCCCTTCCATTTCCACATTTTATCTTGTCTAATTATGTCATGCTGGTTTCTTATATTTGGTAACCCATACACCCACGTCCCTTACTCTACATACATGGATCTACAAAATATAAATTAAATTATTACAGACCAGCATTGGGTATTTAAACTTAATTACATTCAACCATAACATTCCATCCAAAAGAGGTTGAGAAAATCGCCGAAGTCTACCTTTTCGAATGTATGCACTTACGCCTCATGCTCTTTCTTTGAGGTCTCACTAACTGTAAACATTTCACATAAAATAAACAGTGAGCAAAATAAGCTCAGTAAGTACTATACTCTGAAATATGATAAACTTGTATCTAAGTAACTCAACATTTTACATCTTGAAACATTGCATATATGGATCTCATGAAACTTTATAATTGAATTTCTATAGTGCTATCACGATTTACGAGTATAATGTCAACCGTGCAAATATAGGAAAGGATATGAGTATGCACTTACCTTCACATGGGGTCACCTAACTCAAACGAGTGAAAACATAACATACCCGGTCCTAATACGTGGTCTGGACTGAGCAAACCTTACAAGAGCGTATGTGGACAACACGAATACGGATATTAGACCCGTAGTACGCCGGAATATACTGGCCATAACCTTTACATGGTATACTCGAACTCCTTCATTTGATGAGTCATATCACATCACATTATTGGGCATACGGTACACGATGGAAGTGCACAACATTCAACATACATATTCACAAGCTTTCTATGCACAAGGAATCAACTTATGCATTTTATATCAATAAATACTACGTGCAATGAACTCAGTAAAATTAAATTACACGTTAACATGGGGCGAGTAAGAATACTTGCCTTAAAACCCTTCCAAACAATCCTTAATGAGAATTATATCCCTCCTTTGTTGAGATTTGAAAACCTAGTACCATGAATATCCTTTCATTAAAACCTCAATGTTAATTAGGGCGATTGATTCTATGGGTTACCTTTCCCTTCCTAGATACTTATTATAAATCTAAGGAGTCCAACAGACCCATAACCAATTAATTCATGCTAAGAAACCCTCTCAGCACTTTTATCATTTTGACTAAATTCTTTGTTTCTCAAGCTTGAAATAGGCTCAAGAATAGCTTAATTCTGAGTTATAATGAAAAAGTTATGAGTTTCCAAAGTTTGGTTACATTTCACACGTTTCTGGAAATTTGGAAATCTGCAGTAATTTTCTAAAACAATTTATAAATATAGTAAAAATATTTTAAAATTGAAAATATTTGGTGACAGTAAGATAAACTGGTCCAAGTATGTACAGAAAATGTTTCATGATTTATTGATTAACACATTATTTTATATTGAATTTGAAACATGATTGAAAATAGTGTTACATTCTCTGCACTACCTAGAGTTAAAACAGTAATAACTCAGTCCATGTAAGTCCAAT
This sequence comes from Pittosporum tobira, assembly GCA_032359685.1. Taxonomy (NCBI): domain Eukaryota; kingdom Viridiplantae; phylum Streptophyta; class Magnoliopsida; order Apiales; family Pittosporaceae; genus Pittosporum; species Pittosporum tobira. The sequence continues at coordinate 1,796 of JAUMHB010073171.1, read as the reverse complement.
GGTATCATACTTTATCTCTCTGTAAACTAGACTTAAAGGTATTTAACAAAGATTTGAAATCACTTAAATTGGATTTATAATGAAGAAGTTATAGTCGTTCAAAGTGAGGTAGCATGTTGTCTTCCCCTATTTCAGCCTAGTTTACAACAGTCCCAGTTACACATTTTATTAAAATATCAAATGACCTCCGAACTTCATGAAATGTTTATGGTGACATGTAAAAATATTAAGGTACCTTGAATAAAAATTTTGAGTCCATTTGATTTGTATATAAGTTTCTATAAAATTTGGATTTAGGTTGTTGTCCTTAAACTTCTAGAATTGAAATTTTCACAAAAAATCCTCTTGCATGTTTTAAGGCTCCCCCAAGTTATTATACACTTAACTAAGTATAACCACAACATGAAATTCATTATGTAGGCTCAAGTATGAATTCAAGAGTGCTAAAAATCATATTTCATGAACAAGCATGGATTCATTGGACCTAGATCAATCTCTAGCAACAGTCAAGCCACAAACACCTTTAACCATGCTAGTATGGTTTGCATCCACCGTTAAAAAAACTCAAAATCATTACTTTAGGTCAACGGATTACCTTCTTGATCTTGGAATTCCAAAGATTCGCAAGCGTTTTTAGACGTTTTCCTTGGCGACGCTCGGTTGTTATGCTCACTAGGCCCTTTTGTGTTCGTCAACCTCTATTACTAGGACAAGATAGATCATATTTTTGTTTGGTCTAGAGAGAGTTACACGAAATTTTAGAGAGAGAAGGAGCTTGTGTTTTCTTTAATTTTTGGCTTGAGAAATGGCTAAGTGTTTGAAAAAGTAACTTGGCCCTCCTTAACCCCTCTTGGACGTGCACTTTAGGGGCTTGGGGTGGTCAAGATTTTAGCCAACAAGGCCCTTATTTGGTAGGTTTAAGTTGTGGTCCATGGTTAGCTCTTTGGTTGTTGTAAGTTGTGGTCGAAAGATTAGCTAAGTAACTCCACAAAGGTTTGACACTTGCCTAGGGTGACATCATCCTAATTATGTCATCTTGATGACATCATGGTGATGTCACCATATAGATGTCATCATGGTGATGTCACATGGGTGATATCATCGCGCTTGCATCATCGCGCTTACATCATCTTTTCATCTTGTTTCACATTTTTTTTAATTTTTCTTTTCTTGAAAAATTTCAGCTAGGGCACTCCCTACTATCATGGACGATTTTTTTTCTCCTTTAGTAGGGGTTCTAATTGCATCCCCCTCGTATCCTTCCTTATCAAAATTTAATAGTTCAAGAAAACTCGCAAAATTGGCTAATTGCGTACGCAATTACACGAATTTTATGTAACGAATTTAAATATCATCACTTACAAATATTATCCATAAATTCTCATCTAATTAATATACGTTATATATTCTGGGGTTTCACATATATTACTTACTGTATGTAATTTTTTAAATCATCAACTTAATAATTGAAAACGATATTCTGAACTTGAAGAAGTAACACTTCCCATCAAATAATTGACATTGTAGATTGATCTTAATAAATGACTTCTGAAATAGATGAAGAATAATAATTAGGATCTTTCACACCTATATGTGTTTAAACATATGCGTTTCATGATAAAAAGACCATCTTAGCCAGTTATAGATATTGTCTTGTGTTTAGTTTAGTATAATTTTGCCCGTATATGAATAGTAATTTCTCTTCATTTTTGGTCTTGTGTTTGATCTTTACTTTTTGCGGGTAATAAAATGGTACTCTCCTCTCTCTCTATCTCTCTCTCTTTTTAATATATATA